>MU227491.1:3375145-3389021 GCA_018584345.1 Thuja plicata
AATTTCGGTGCATCACCTAGTAGGTAGTTTGCTTTCAGTCATTTCCCTTTCATGCAATCCTTCTATCCCTTTCCCTCAAAAGATTTACTTTCCTGTCTAAGAAGCAAATTAAGGTGATTATCCAAGAGGAACCAGCCTAGAACCTGGAGGTCTCATCTCGGTTAGCATAAGGTCCCACAACCTTGAGATGATTCCCATGTTATACTGGATTATCAAGACCAAGAGAACTTGAGATCAGAGGCGCAAATTTAGTGTATAACAAAAACTATTCACTAAAACAAATAGAGGCTTAAAGAAGTGCTGGAACAACCTGATGTGGCTTTACATACGTATATTTTGGCCCTTTTCAACCAAAAATTTATATACTATGATTTTGAAATTTATCTACCGAAAGATAATTATAAGAAAAGAGAAAATGATTGAGATTTATTGTTAGAGGTTGATAAGAATGTTGTCTACTTCTTAAGATAAAACAAAAAAATAAATTATTTTGTGTTCATGGGATCATTATCACAGATATATGCCTACGAGAATATATAGCCAAGATGGTTACAGCATAAAAGCATTTTTGTTTCTCTCTTATTTTCTTTTGCATATTGGGTAAAGACATGAAATACCAAAATAAACATCCAATATGCATATAAGACAGAGTAAATAAAAATAAATAAAGGAAAAGATCACATCATTTGTTAACATTTCCTAAAATAAACAACAACACCTAGTAAATTCTTCTATTCAAATTACATCACTTCATAACCATTCCCATACATTTACTCTTCTATTCTAAAATAATATTTCAAAACAACAAAAGAACCTGGGAACAAATGGTGATATCTTCTTCCCTTGTGTGACTTTGGTTAGAAGGAATGACTTCTACTGCAACAATTTTCTTCAGAGAAATGGTCTCTCTCCCAAAATGTTGCACTATTTCCTGTTCAAACCACCTGCACTCATTCCCCAAAATCTCAGATCTCCCTATCTTGTCTTTTTTTGCTTCCTCTCCAATCTGTGGTTTCCTCCTTTTGAATGAAAATTGTCCCCTTTAAAAATCTAAATGCCCTTTCCTTTATGCCCTAATTTCTTCTCCAAAACCTCAGTTCTGTTAAGTTTTCCTACTTCAAAACACTACTCTTCCTAAAAATAGAATCCACTCTACATTAATAGTTAATGGTTATTTAATTAAATAGTTTAATTTTTCCTCCATACTTGTGTGTTGTGTTCCATGCCTCACCAAAACATTTTGATCACTCCAGTTCAGTTTAAGTTGAATATTTAATTAATAAATTTTACTCCTCTTTCTCCGTAAATGTTGGAGCAAAAATGGGAAGGGTTATGACATCCTTCCCCCCTTAAGATGCTCATCATCCACAATGAATCGATCAAATTTACAATTATATCCAAGAAAATAAAGAAAATTACATTGACATGATTAATAATCTAAGTTCCATTATTCAAGATAATACATGTACCCGCATTCAAATTCCATCATAAAATCATCAAGATTAAGATCTACCAATATCATAATCTAATCAATTTAACTCTCACCATGCATTTACCATTTGAGGTAGAGTAAGAAATAAAACTCATTAATCTATCGAAAGTATAATAATCAAATTCTAAGTGGTGTGTAAAAAACCCATATTTTTTTGATCAACCATTATTGAGAAGCTAAACTTCTCCTCCAGAAACACACTCCTGCCTTCAATCCTGTCAATCCATCAAACCACTAGATTCATCATCAGTAGGTTAGTCCATAAATCCAAATCGTATTTAAATAACATATATGGCAACTAACATCTGTAAGGTATAAAAATGAATGATGTATATTAATGGATATGTTATTAAAATGTAGGATAAGAAAATGTGTGGGGAGAGATAAGAAGTTCCTTTTAACCTTAAATAAACAAAGGAAGGATCCAAATTGATTAACCCCAAAGGAAGGGTCAATGCATAAATGAATCAATCGATTGGAATTAGGAATAAAGAATAAGATATTAAATTCCATTTTATAAAGAGAATGTGTGAAAAATATTTAGGAAGATTAAAAACTTTAATTGAAATAAATTGAAGAAAAGTAATAACCTCAAAATGCCACAAATCTGAAGAATTCTATTTTCAGGGGTCTGTACTCAATTTTTGGAAAATATGCAACCAGATCTGGAATAGAAACACAGAGACGAACAAAACCCAAAAATCATTTTCTGATCTAGCTCAGTTCTGATTTTGACCCTCAAGTCAATGTCACCATTGACCCAGAATTTCTGATTCTGACCTAGGGCGGAATCAACCTCTAAAATCTCTGACAGAAAATCTATTTCCGGATCCTGATAGTTTGCCAAAAAGGGTATCTGAATCTACACTCCAACTCACTATTTTGAACCTGCCCCTGTAAGAAAAATTGTTTGTTTGTTGTGGGGAGGGGTTTGCCTTAAGCAAACCCCGATTTAGGAATTAACCTTGAAATCAATAATTGAAATAAAGAATGCTAGCAAGTAGTAGAAGTAGATCTAATAATGAAGCTATGATATTCAATAGATACACAATTGTATTTTGAATGTAAACAAGTACGTAACTATGAAAGCTTGGACTCAATATTAGAAACCATAAACCTTCATGATTGTATGCTTGGAATCCACCTTAAAGAGAGAATGAATGAATCTTGAGGATGCACAAAGGATCTTGAAGGAAGATCACACCACCATCATGGATAGATCTAGGGCTTGAATGATTGTACTTGAATGCTTGAACCAAATCCCTTCAAAGGCTTGAATGCTTGAATCCTTGATCTTCAATGGAGAACTTGAACACTTTGAAAGCTTGAAAACATGTAGAACAATGGATTCTTGAACTTTTTTCTTGATGATGATTCTCAAGTCTTAGTTGATGGTTAGGCTTGATTTTACTTTTTCAAGTCTTAGATTATTGTTGTTATTAGAGAAAATGAGATGATAAGGCTTTCTTATATATGAATCTAGGACAAAATATTCTAGAGAGACCTACATAGGAGAATTAAATTCCAATTAGACTTATATCCTTTGAAGAGGACCTATATTAAATATAATTTAAGAATTGTCGCTTCAGAACCCAAAACAGCCGACCCAGAAGCAAGAAATGAACTTTTAATGACCTCCAACAGTAGAAAAACTTTCAAATTGGAAAGGGGGACCTGGGTCAAATTCAAGGTCAACCTTGACCTAGGGAGTCAGAATCCCTAGAAAATGTGCCAGATGGGGTAGACGGTGTCTAGAGAGGCCCAATCAGGGTCCTAAACAGGCACAGAAGTAGGAGAGGGTGCATAAATGAGATGAAAATATGATGATGGTAAAAAAAAGCCCCCTTAAGGAGGGTTAAATGTTCTTAACATGGAAGTGCTTCTATTTTAAGACAATACATTAAGCCCCCACTTTAGTAGGAGTATGGAAATCAAACATACTCACAGTAAAGTTAGAAGAAAGACTCTGGTGGATCACAACGAGGTAGAACATCACTTAGTCAAGGACCTGAGCCCCCGGACCAATGATTATAACTCAACATACATGCACAAAGATATGAAAGCAAAGAGAAATTAATCATAGAAAGCATACATGACTACATAAGCAAGACAAGAACAATACTATAAATAACATAGCTTCATGATCTAATCCTACTAACATGAAAGCAAAAGAGAGGAAAGAGAAAGTGATTACCTCACCTAGTAAGATGCCCACCTTACCATGAATCACCAAGGAGGGGGAGCCCAACAGATTCACCCATGAACTGTGCTTTGTAATTGTAATGCGTCTTCTGACGGCTTTTGGAATACCCATAGATCCACATTCTTGTATCACTATGGAATATAAAATGCATGTCTTTTCAAGATTTAACAAGTTATATGTATTACCTTCCAAGGATTTAGCATATTGGAAAATGCGTATCTCTTCAATATTTAGTAGCTTATATGCTTACCTTCCAAGGATTTAGAAAAAATAAAAGATAAAAATGTGCGTCTCTTTAGGATTTAGCAACTTATGTGTGTTACCTTCCGAGCATTTAGCAGAAATAAAAATAAAAATAAAAATGTGTGTCTCTTCAGGATTTAGCAACTTATGTGCGTTACCTTATGAGGATTTAGCATGTTGTAAAATGTACACTATAGTATAAGGGAGACCCTATATATGCCCCCTCCTTATCATGACTACCCACTAGGTAGGATAAGGAAGAGAAAGAGGACACTAACTTCACTAGGTAAGGAGATATCCAGTTTAACAATAATATACACTGTGTCTTTAGCAAAGAGTTTGACCCTTACCTCTAAGAGTATAGATAATCATGAAATGGATATGTCACATATGGAAAAAGTATCCTCAAAGAGAAAGAGATCTTATCATAAAGACCCCCACCGTAGAGGAGTGCTTAGGATAAAATGCCATCTTTTAAAGAAAAGAGGGACTAGAGATTCGATCATCAAGCCCCCTGCGATCAAGAGGAAGAGGAATCTCGGAATGAAGGAATCAAACTCTAACCCAAAGCAAGGGAAAGAATTTATAAAAAAAATATAATTTGCAAAATAAATAAGAGGTGATGACCCAGAACAATCACCTCGCATATAAGAGGGTATCCATAGCCCAAAACATAAATCTTTATAAGGAAATAATGTTGTAGAATAAACAAATGCCACTAAGCTAAGGAAAGTAATTCCTTAGAAAAAGAGAAAGAAGGAAAATAACTTTCCCCCTAGGAATGAAAGAAAGGGATATACCAATTTATATCAAGAGATGTTTGTAACAAAGATATATCTTTACAAAAAAAATGTCCTAAAAAAGATACGATGAATGACTATGAGCGAAAGAAGTATGTACCATAATAGAAAATTATAGGGATAGAATATAAAAAGAATAACTGATTAAACTCAAAAAAAAAAATATGCTGAGAGCATAATGGATCCTAGAAGATTGGAAGGAAGTGCCTCTTGACCCCCAGTTAAGAGATAAGAGGAGAAAAATGATCTAATTTATAGAAGAACGAGGGGAATGCCCTATATCAAAATTATGCAGAAATTGTAATACTGCATGAGAATGAGATATAATTCCTAGAGCAGCTCTTTCTCTAACATATAGTTTGAAATGCACACAATCAGAAAGTAAATGTGTATTACTGTAGTGAAAAGGATATTTGTATTTAGAGAGAGCATTTTTTGGCATGGGTTTAAAGATTTCTTTCTTAGAATTCATTAACTGGACATACACTTTCTTAGCCACATCTTGAGGAGTATCAGGGTGATCTAAGGAAGGTGTTGGAAGAAGAACATGAAGAGGAGCATGATAGTTAAGATCAACCACCTTGATTTGAGGAGGCGGGAAACCTATACCATGCATATCTTGTTTAGGGGATGAATGAATCAGGTTTTTAATGCCATGTTCATTAACACCAAGCCCTAAACCCTTATAGCCTTATTTATCCACCATAGTGTATCCAGTAGTGTACATATCTTGTAAAGCTTCTACAAGAGGTGATTGTTTATGATGTTCATAAGAAAATTTTGTGTATGGTGGAATGATAGGTTTAGAAGAGGTTTCTTTTTTCTTCCCTTTAACATCATCATGGATCAGATAAGAAGGGGAAGGTAAATGAAAGAATTCTCACACATCTGCATCATGAACCCTAGCTTGAGCCCCATCATAAGTGTGAGAATAAATAGGGATAAAAGATGGAGAAATATGAATAGGAATATTAGGAATTGGATTAGGAATGAAAGGATGACGATAAGGAACTAGATTAGGAATTATAGGGTTAGGATTAGGAAGATTAGTAAATGGGGTATCATCTACCCAATTATTCACATAATCGAAAAGAGCAATAAGTCCACTACACAAATCTTTGATGAAAGTTTTGAAAGTGGGAAGACTAGTATTAGTTAATCTCATAATAGCATGAGCAAGTGAAACATGAAGAGTGAAAAAAATGATGAAATGGATGATACTTTCATAAACATCATAAGTGCTATAAAGATATGCTAAAAGAAGAATAATGAGGAAAATAACCATACACCAAAGCATCTTAAAGATTCTCATAATGAATGAAATGCAAGAAATGTTTTTATATTTTTATGAGTATGTAGATTTTTTTTTGATTTTTTGATTTTTTTTGTATTTTAAAATGCAAGAGCATAAAAGAAAACTAATTTAGTATGAAAAAGCTAGTCTCAAAGGAAAAGAGGCAAATAAACTAACACCAAAAAGAAAGAGTTGTCTATTGCGGGCTCACCAAAATGTAAGGTATAAAAATGAATGATGTATATTAATGGATATGTTATTAAAATGTAAGATAAGAAAATGTGTGGGGAGAGATAAGATGTTCCTTTTAACCTTAAATACACAAAGGAAGGATCCAAATTGATTAACCCCAAAGGAAGGATCAATGCATAAATGAATCAATTGATTGGAATTAATAATAAAGAAGAAGATCTTAAATTATGTTTTATAAAAGAGAATGTGTGAAATATATTTAGGAAGATTAAAACTTTAATTGAAATGAATTGAAGAAAAGTACTAACCTCAAAATGCCACAGATTTGAAGAATGTTGTTTT
This sequence comes from Thuja plicata, assembly GCA_018584345.1. Taxonomy (NCBI): domain Eukaryota; kingdom Viridiplantae; phylum Streptophyta; class Pinopsida; order Cupressales; family Cupressaceae; genus Thuja; species Thuja plicata. The sequence goes on from MU227491.1 coordinate 3,381,712, forward strand.
TGGGGGTCTGTACTTAGTTTCTAGAAAATCTGCAACCAAATCTGGAATAGAAATATAGAGACGAACAAAACCTAGAAATATTTTTTTGATCTGGCTCAGTTCTGATTTTGACCCTCAAGTCAATGTCACCATTGACCCAAAATTTCTGATTCTGACCTAGGGCAGAATCGACCTCTAAAATCTGTGACATAAAATTTATTTTCGGATCCCGATAGTTTTCCAAAAAGGGTATCTAAATCTGCACTCCAACTCGTTGTTCTGAACCTGTCCCTGCAAGAAAAATGGTTTGTTTGTTGGGGGGGAGGGGTTTGCCTTAGTCAAACCCCAATTTAGGAATTAAACTTGAAATCAATAATTGAAATAAAGAATTCTAGAAAGTAGTAGAAGTAGATCTGATAATGAAGCTATGATATTCAATAGATATGCAATTATATTTCAAATGTAAACAAGTACGTTAATATGAAAGCTTGGAATCAATATTAGAAACCATAAACCTTCATGATTGTATGCTTGGAATCCACCTTGAAGAGAGAATTAATGAATCTTGAGGATGCACAAAGGATCTTGAAGGAAGATCACACCACCATCATGGATATATCTAGGGCTTGAATGATGGATCTTGAATGCTTGAACCAAATCCCTTCAAAGTCTTGAATGCTTGAATCCTTGATCTTCAATGGAGAACTTGAACACTTTGAAAGATTGAAAACATTTAGAACAATAGATTCTTGAACTTTTTTTTCTTGATGATGATTCTCAAGTCTTAGTTGATGGTTAGGCTTGATTTTACTTTTTCAAGTCTTAGATTGTTGTTATTAGAGAAAATGAGAGGGGAAGGCTTCCTTATATATGAATCTAGGGCACAATCTTCTAGAGAGGCCTACATAGGAGAACTAAATTCCAATTATACCTATATCCCTAGAAGAGGACCTATATTAAATATAATTTAAGAATCATCGCTTTAGAAGCCAAAATAGCTGACCCGGAAGCGGGAAATGAACTTTTAATGACCTCTGGAAACCAAAAAAAAATTAAATTGGAAAGGGGGATCTGGTTCAAAGTTGAGGTCAACCTTGAACTAGGTCAAGGTTGAGTTCAACCTTGAACTAGGTCAAGGTTGAGTTCAACCTTGACCCAGGGAGTCAAAACCCCTGGAAAATGTGCCAAATGGGGTAGATTATGTCTGGAGAGGCCCAATCAGGGTTCTAAACAAGCACATAAGTAGGAGAGGGTGCAGGAATGAGGGGAAATATGATGATGGTAAAAAAAACCCCCCTAAGGAGGGATAAATGTTCTTAACATGGAAGTGCTTCCATTTTAAGATGACACAACATCATAAAACCATTCATAATTCATCATATTTTCCCATCAAGTCATTGCAATATAAATCAACATTATATAATCCATGACAATATCCAAACATAAGATCATATAAATCACCTCAAAACATAACTAAAAAAACATTCAAAGCATATAAATCACATGAACCCACATTTATTTCTACCATATCCAAAATAATGTCAAACACATCTATCATAATCACAAAGCATAATGACTTTGGTCAAAAGTATCCGACCAAGTCAATAAAGTCCATAATGTCACTAAGAGTGCCAAATAAAAACACATAATAGTATCAATGTCTGAGCATATAACATGAGTAAATGAAAATAAAAACATATATAAGTCTAATCAAATAACTACGGAAAAGACTATGCATTTCATTCGCACCCTCCCAAGTAGCACTATCAACAGAGAATTGATCCCACTGGACCTTATACTACAATACATCTCTATTGTGCACCCTGATGGTACATTGATCAATGAGGAGGGTAGGCTCCATTAGAACCACCCACAGATCCTGAACCTGCAATGCACACCAATCTAAGATATGAGATGTATCTAGATGATAGGGTTTTAATAAAGAAACATGAAACACATTATGGATTCAGGCTAGAACGGTTGGTAGAGAAAATATGCAAGCAATGGGGTTGAGCACCTCTAAAACATCAAAAGGACCCACATATCTTGGTGCAAGCCTGGAAGAATTTCCAAAATAAATTGAGCTCTTAAGTGGTCTCACACGCAAAAACACTTTGTCCCCTTCCTGGAACTACTTGAAAGTACAGTTCCTATCCGCATAACTCTTCTGACGATCCACTGCTTCTTTCAATCAAGCACATATTAGAGTCATCTTCTCCTCTATCTCTCTCAATAATGATCATGTCCTCTATTCTATCCCAACTGATAGGAGTGCGGCATTTTTGCCCATATAGTGCCTCAAATGGTGCCATTCCCAATGAAGCATGGTAAGAGTTGTTATAGGCAAACTCTATCAATGGAAGATACTCTTCCCACTTGTATTGTTGATCCATGCAATATGTCCGAAGTAAATCCTCTACAACCTGATTTACTCTCTCAGTCTTCCCATCAGTCTGAGGATGATAGGTTGTGCTAATTTCAGCCATGTACCCAAGGAAGCATTCAAGGTTGTCCAAAACCTTGATGTCATCCATGTATCTCTATCAGATATAATGGTCTCTGGTACACCACGTAGTCTAAAAATCTCATGAATAAACTTCTTGGCCAAAGCCAAGGATCCATCTCTCAAACTCCCTGGAATGAAATGAGCTACCATGGTTAGTTTGTCAACTACTACAAAGATTACATCATGTCTATGTCATGTCATGGGTAAACCTTGGATAAAATCCACACTGATGACTTATCATTTGTATTCTGGTATATCATGAGGATATTAAATTCCTGCTGGGTTAACATGCTCAACCTTGACTCACTGGCATTCTAAACATTGGGCTACATAAGCTATCACATCACACTTAGCCCTGGCCAAAAATACAGTGGCCTCATATCAACAATTATCTTGTTTACCCCTAGATTTCCTACAAATGGAGTGTTATGCATCTCCTCAAGTACTACCTTCCTCAACCCTACTCGGTCAGGAATGTACATCCTATTCTGGTATCTCATTATACCATCATCCTCAAAAGAGTATCCATCAAAATGGTGATCTGATGGATCAATGTGCAATGCTGAATTGACCATCTCATAGTGATCATCACTTGAAATATCTTGCAACACATGATCCCTCAACTGTGTTCTAGAAGTAGAGATAGCTGCAATATGTCTTCTCCTACTAAGAGCATCTACCACTCTATTCTCCTTGCCCTTAATGTACTCAATGTCAAAATCATACTCACTCATAAACTCTAACCAACGTATTTGTCTCGCATTGAGATTAGGTTGTGTGAAGATATACCTAAGTCCCATGTGATCCATTTTCAACTCAAATGGCTTACCCAAAAGGTAATGTCTCCACATCACTAAAGCATGCACAATTGCTGCCAATTCCAAGTCATGAGGTGCATAGTTAACCTCATACTGCTTCGGCTTCTGTGACTCATAAGCTACTACCTTAACCTCTCGCATAAGAACACCTCCAAGACCTTAACCTGAAGCATCTATAATCACAGTGAAATGCCCATTCAGATCTGGTATAATCAAGATAGGAGCGGATGTGAGTTTTTGTTTCAACAACTAGAAGGCTCCCCCACATACATTATTCCACTCATATCTTTTCCCTTTTCCTCTGAAGGGATGTAATAGGTGATACAATATTGGAGAAACCCTCCACAAAATTTCTGTAATAACCTACGAGTCCCATGAAGATTCTAACTTCACTCACATTCAGTGGAGATGGCCACTCAAGTATGGCTATAATCTTTGCTGGATCTACTGCAATTCCATCTGTAGAGATAATGTGACCCAAGTAATGAATCTCCTTTTGATAAAAAGAACACTTAGATAGATTCCCATAAAGATTCTTATCTCTAAGTCACTGTAAAACTATTCATAAGTGCTCCTCATGCTCCTCCATGGTCTTGGAGTAAATCAAGATGTCATCAATGAAAATCTAAACAAACTTATCCAAACAATCTCTGAACACACTATTCATCAAGTTCATAAAAGTTGTAGGTGCATTAGTCAATCCTAAAGGTAAGACGACAAACTCATAACATCCATACCTTGTTCTGAAATCTATTTTGGATATGTCCTCTTCTTTGATTTGAAGTTGATGATATCCAGATCTCAAATCAATCTTAGAGAACATAGTTTCTCCCTTCATCTGATCGAATAGTTCATCTATTTGTGGAAGCAGATACCTGCTCTTGATATTCACCTTTTTAAGCATTCTATAATCTATGCATAACTGCAAGGTACCATCTTTCTTCTTCACGAAGATAACTGGAGCTCCCCATGGTGACACACTAAGGTGAATGAACCCTTTATCCAAGAGTTACATCAACTAAGTCTTCAAGTCATACATTTCCGTGGTGTCATACGATAAGGAGCCTTGGATTTGGGCCTGGTCCCAGACATTGCATCAATAGAGAAGTCAAATTCCCTCTTCGGAGGTAATTCTAGTAAATCCCCTAGAAAAACATCTTGGAACTCCTGCAAGATAGGATAATCCTCTAAACTAGAAGGAGTGTCAAGATCTTTGACATGTGCTACATACATCATGCACCCCTTCCTCTTTGCCTTCTTCAATTGCATGGCAGAAATATGCCTAAGCTCAAAGGATCTTTTCTCACCCAAAAGTACTACTGGTTTACCTGAATCATCAAGACATTCAATTGACTTGTCCTTACAATTTACTAATGCCTTATGTTTAGTCAACCAATTGATGCCCAAAATGACATCATAGGAACCTAATGGGGCTATATAAAGATTTACTTACGTCTGAAAGTTTGGAAGTTCTATCTCACTGCAAGGCAAACATTGCTCAACCTTACTCTCTACCCTATTTCCATATTCTACCACCATGATTCAAACATATATCCAGGTTTAACAGATAAATGAGAAACAACTCTAGGATCTATAAAACATTATGTAGCTCCTGTATCAATCAAAATAGAAACATTTTGGCCAAAGAGCTTACTGGCCAACTGGATCAGGGTAGCCTAAAAGTCTTCTTGTCTACGATCAACTGCTGCATGAATTTGATGTTGTATTTGGGGACCCTTCCCATCTCTATGATCTGTATGCTGAGGGCATGAACTAACATAATGGTCACCTCCACAAGTGAAGAAACCACCCACTGGTCCTTTCCTAACCTCAGACCTATTCCTCCTATTTTCATTCCTGTTGTTGCCTCTATTTTGATACTGAGTCTCATGGTTTTTGGTATTCCTGCCTGTATCCCCTCTACCTTTAACTCTCATATTCTGAACCTGCTGTCATCCAGAATCCCTAGGTTGATTGTCCTGGAATTTCCTATTAAATCCTTGAGAGGTATTAGTTCTCTAATTGCATTTTACTGAAGACACCTGTTGTAGTTTCTACTCTTGCCTCAATGCCTTCCTAAAAGCAAAGTCCATAGTTTCAAGCTCATGCATGTCAACCTCAGATCCTATCTCAAGACGTAACCCGAGATTTTTTTTGTTTTTCCACCAATATTTTGCAGACGAGATTTTTAGACCATTTACCAAATAGATCAACTTGATTAAACATAAATTTGATATATTTTAAATCTCTCTCTCTCTCTCTCTCTCTCTCTAAAGACCAATTTTTCCCATAAAAGACATATAAGCTAAACATGCTAAAATTTATCCTACATTGATTCCATAGTCATAGTCGGTCAACACTAAGACTAATCGAAAAAAAAGTTCAAGTAATCATGAACAAATACTTCAATTTCCATTTATTCATTTCAACATTACATAAAGATAATACAACCAAGAGTAATTGACCAGACTGTCGAATTACCATAATTCCATAAAAGAATAAATTACAATGTTCAATATATCAGGATGTCGACCATCTATGTCAAATACCTTACATCATAATGGAAAGATAATTATAAATACATCATCTACAAGACCATAAGGCCATAAAATCAATATCATAAATGTCATCGGACAACTGTCCATCTGCATGCTCCAGTCTCCTAAGGCATCGAACTCCTGTTCAAATGCAAATATTGAGACGAGAGTGTGGTTTAGGGGCTTAATCCACCCAACCATGGAGTGGTTAGCTCCCCCGGGGCTCATCCTGAAATGAAGAGCGCACCGACCCTATCCAAGAAGTCTACCTCTCAACACTAATGGATCGGAAGGAATCTGATGTGTCTGTGATTTCTAACTACTTTCTACAAGTTTCTAAATAGATTCTATTCACAGATTCAGGAAGATGAAACATAACCATACACATTTAAGCAAATATGTGTTACCAAGCTTTGGCCAAAGCACTTTTTAGACCAGACTTCTACTGGTAGGTAATGCAAAATAAAATTACCCTTTCCTAGGATTCCACATCCTGCACCTTCCTTTTCAATTCCTTAAGTACATTACAAAAATATACACACTAACAAGTTTTAAACTAAGATCTAATTCCTAATCGCTAAACCCTTCCTTTACATTTCCAATATACACACACAATCGTAATTTACACACAAGAATGTTATTTAGAAAATATATTTATATATCAATGCAGAACACTCCACTATCTGATTTAGAAAGGTAAAACTATAGTTGAAAACACAAGGAAAATTAAGTCCACAGATTTAACATTACCAATCCTAAATTCAAAATCCAGTTTTGATACTTCTCTTGGCATTTAAATTATGTATGTCCAATTTAAAAGAAAGAAATGAACCTTTGCTGAGATAATTAAATATAATCGAGTTTCTTGAGTGTTCCATTTAGATAACTATTCAAAACATGTTTTCTATATTCTTCCTACGAAATTTCACAAGAGTCTGGTTTCCCGACGTCCATGATTTGCTGCCAAATTAAAACTATTCACTAAAAAAAATAGAGGCTTAAAGAAGTGCTGGAACAACCCGATGTGGCTTTAGTTCCGTATAGTTTGGCCCTTTTCAACCAAAAATTGATATACTGTGATTCTGAAATTTATCTACCGAAAGATAATCATAAGAAAATAGAAAATGATTGAGATTTATTGTTAGAGGTTGATAAGAATGTTGTCTAATTCTTACGATAAAACAAAAAAAGAAATTATTCTGTGTTGATGGGATCATTATCACAAATATATGCCTACGAGAATATACAGTCAAGATGGTTACAACGTAAAAGCATTTTTGTTTCTCTTATTTTCTTTTGCATATTGGGTGAAGACAGGAAATCCCAAAATAAACATCCACTATGTGTGTGCATAAATGTTGACACACTTCTATGAATCATTCCATCCAAGGTTGCTCAAGAATGAGGCCTCAAATATCGATCCATAGCTCTCTAGTCATGGAGTGTAAAGATATGAAATAGAGGCCCTCA
>MU227491.1:3402133-3428537 GCA_018584345.1 Thuja plicata
ATATGAGTAGCCATGAATGCAAGAAGAATGAGACAAGAAGAGAGAAGTTGCAATATCCAAGCTCAAATGCTCAAATCCTCCTCCAAAATTGCTCTCCAAACCTGCAGCATAACAATACTTAAAAATTCTATATATGAAAATGAGAAGGAGAGGTCTCCTTTTACAGGAAAGTGAATGATTGAGATTAAGAGGCAAAAATCAAAGGCTATGATTAAGAGGCAAAAACCCACCACTTAAAAGATGTGAAGAAAAAGGGGATTTTATTTACTTTTTCATCAAATAAAGTGCTTTAAGTGGGGATTTTTATTTATTTAATTAAAAGAGAGGTTTTCTTTCAATTAAATAAATTAGAAGAATTTTATTTAATTAAATATGAGGAATTTAATTTAATTAAATAAGAGGAATTTAATTAAAAGGGAGATTAAATCTTTTAATTAAATAAGAGGAATTTTATTTAATTAAAAGGGAGATTAAATCTTTTAATTAAATAAAAATGATCAAACCTTAGGAAATATTGAAATAATTGAATAATTGAATTAATTACAATTTGATCAAGGAAATTGATTTGAATTGAAAATATTTCAAAGCATTGATTCAGGAAATTAATAAAATGATAAAATGATAAATGGGGCCCATAGTCTAGGCGACCATTTTAGGGTGCATACACTATGCATATAAGACAAAGTAAATTAAAAAAAAACAAAGGAAAAGATCACATCATTTGTTAACATTTCCTAAAATTAACAACCACACCCAGTAAATTCTTCTATTCAAATTACAACACTGCGTAACCATTCCCATACATTTACTCTTCTATTCTAAAATAATATTTCAAAACAAGAAAAGAACCTGGGAACAAATGGTGATATCTTCTTCCCTTGTGTGAATGTGGTTAGAAGGAATGACTTCTATTGCAACACTTTTCCATAGAGAAATGGTCTCTCTCCCAAAATGCTGTGCTATTTGCTGTTCAACCCGCCTGCACCCATTCCCTAAAATCTCAGATCTCCCTATCTTGTCTTTTTTTTTGCTTCCTAAAACACTACTCTTCCTAAAAATAGAATCCAGTCTGCGTTAACAGTTAATGATTATTTAATTAAATAGTTTACTTTTTCCTCCACACTTGTGCGCTATCTTCCATGCCGCACCAAAACATTTTGATGACTCCAGTTCAGTTTAAGTTGAATATTTAATTAATAACTTTTACTCCTCTTTCTTTATAAATGTTGGAGCAAAAATGGGAAGGGTTATTACTCTCTCTCTCTCTCTCTCTCTCTCTCTCTCTCTCTCTAAACATGCCATAAATACCATGGATAACCTTGTGATCCAAACACCTTCCCACAACGTGTTCCCTATTTTTGGCCAAGTGCAAAAATGTGTTTAAGTAGATCATTTGGTACACACCCATCCATTTGGAATAAATGGCAAGCCAACTCCAATATTGAGTTTACACATAGACAATTCAGAAGTAGATGGTCCATGCTTTCTTTATCAAATTTACAAAGAGCACATTTTGAAGGGCCATTTATATTGATCACTTTCAACTTATCACCAATTAATATCCTCTTGTGGAGAGCAATCCATAACAAAAGCTTCAACCTTGGGTATGCCCCAATGACTCCTATGTTCTCTTCTTTCTATTATCCATCTTATTTATATTATTCTAAATTTCATAAAAATTTTCATTAGTTTTAGATAAATCATATTTGGTTGTTTTAAGATACTCTTAGTTTGTATAAACATTATATAACCAACAAATTCGAGTAGCTAATACAATGTTTGCAATTATTTTCACTATAAAAAATCCTTTAAATACATTCAATACATGTACAAATAAATTCATTTGCTTAATCTAGGCTAATTAAATAATTGTAACCATCAAAACATAAATAAACTTAGATTAATTATTCTCAATTTTAGAATTAGATAAATCATAAATATTAATTTTGGAAAGTAATTGTGATGAAAAAATGTACTTAGTTCTAGAACAATGAAGATCATGAAGACATAACTATCATGCCAAATTGATAATCCATCAGCTCTACTGTGGACCAATTCCAAATGAGGTATTCTACATGTATATATATAATTTACAGATTGTGGATCTTCTTAAATATATGCACCCTCTTTTCTTTTGATTCGTTATATTTTGTGCATTTCTCTAATAATTAAGGATACATAGTATTGAAAAATACCTTGGGAAGATCGTTGGAAGCCTGAGATCAAATTATCCTAGGTCACCCCTTAGAATGATTAGTTTTATGGTTGTAAAAATGATCAAATACATGAGACTTTAGACATTGCATATCTAGATCTCATATGATGATGTAGATCTAGAGTTATTTTAGTGCTCGCAAACCCAAATATTGCTCTAATGAATGGTCTTTGAAGTGCTAAATGATGAGAAATGAATGCAATTAAATGCCCTTTGATATGAGGATGTAAAATAATAAATGAAAAATGTGTACTAAATTGGTTCATGGTGGAAAAGAAATAGGTGAGAGGTGGTAAAATTGAGAGTTACTTTTTACAATTTTGGGATTGATCTTATATCCACATGATTGACCTAGGACAATAGAACAATATTTCTAATGTGGGGTATGAATGTTCTCATATAAAGAATAATAAGATATGACAAGTGTAATAAAAGCAAAATGCATGAGAAAGTGTGTAAAATTGGATAAGATATGGTCAAATATGTAAGAATATGTTGGCTTGAGCTTATGGGTAGTTCCCCATGGTCCTGGGTTCCCAGATTTAAGAGGAGGTGGGACGGCTTGCAGGTGGAGGATTTCACCTGCGGGGGATTAGTCTCGCCCTAGCTTGCACAGGTACCCAAGATATGGGTTGTTAGGCACTGGGCTAGGTTGCGGGGATACCTCCACGTAAAAAAGAGAGAGTAAGAATGTGTTAACAAGTAATACTTATAGATAGGAGAATGAGCTTTATTTTGCACAAAATAAGACTATTTATTGATGTATAATTATATTTAGCCATTCTCTCAAAATAAAGGAATAATTAAATAAAATATAAAATAGATCAACTTTATTAAACAGAGAAACGTTGATGGAAGAAATGCCACACATGCAAAATCCAGAAGCCATAACTACTAAAATATAAATGGTCAAGCCAAAAGTAAAATATAAAGAAATGTAAGATAGTTGAAATAAAAAGGACCATTCTCTCAAAATAAACCAATAATTAAATAAAATCAACTTTATTAAACAGAGAAGTTAAACTAAATGTAAAATATAAATGGTCAAGCCAAAAGTAAAATATAAATAAATGTAAGAAAGTTGAAATAAAAGGGAAGTAGAAAATTTGAAATAAAAGAGGGAAAAATCTAGAAATAAAATAAAATAATGATGAATTTTGAAAATGAATGTGAATAGAAACATGAAATTCCGACGCAGTTGGAGGAGAATGATGAATGAGTAGCTGTCAGATGAACATCAAATTTAATGAAGAGTATGAAAGAGAGATTCAATGGGTGTGGACAAAATCATGCTCACGCGGGGTCCAGGCTGCCAAACAAAATGTTTCAATTTTCTCTCTATGCGTGCTGGCCTTGCCAGCCTGAAATATTATGTGTTGGTCATAATCGGACTTTCTGGGTCAGAGTCAGACTTTTTGGGTCAAAGGTGACATTCATTTTTGGGTCAAAATAAACCTTTCCCAGAAAAGAAAAAGATTTATGGGTTTTGTAGATCTCACAGTTTCGGTTTAGTTCTATGGAAATTAACAGTTTTTGAGATCGTTTGATAGGGTTTTCAGCAGATTCTTTTTCGGAGGTATGTACTTTTTATTTCTTCATTTCAATATTAGTCTTCTAGATTTACCTTTCAAATATTTTTGATTGGTCTTCCCTAAACCCTCTCTTTAAAGAGGTGAGGGAGAAGTTAACCCAAGCCATTTATCTCCTTTGTATAGATCACGAATTGACACTTACCTTTGTGTTAATCAGATCTCATTGGAGGATAAATCTTGGTATTCTTCCTCTCCTAAGTATAGGGTGTGGATCCATTTTATCCTTTACAATACCGTCATGCATTGTTGTCAATAATTGCTCAAATTGGATTTGCATTGTCTTGTATGTTGTCAATTATATTTACAATGTCTTGAGTTGTATGTTTTCAATATCTGCTTAACTTAGATTTGCAATGCTCCCAATTTTTTATTAGAAACTATATAGTTTCTAATTGTGTTTATCCAAATTTAGGAGTCCCCTCAACATCAATGTTTGAAATATATATTTTTATAAAATTTAAAATTATGCTTCATTATTTGTACTACTTGGCAACTTCTTAGATATAGCCCATAATACCCCCATTTATCATTTCTAATGATGCATCTTGCATAAAAAATCTTGGGGTTGTTGCAATCAATGCCATCAAAGTTAAGTTTTAATAATTTGTTCTCTTCATTTTTCTTATAGATAAGGACCATTTACAAAGTAAGTTGAAATGACTTTGAGAAGGCCCCATTTATTCATGATTCCATCATCCTATTTGGTAAATGGTCTAAGAATGTTTTGACCCAATTTTTTTTGTTTTGCCACCAATATTTTGTATATCCCCTCTTCAATTTGTTTTAAAACCTCTTCCACTCTAGATTCTTTTACTTTAAATAGTTATTATCCCCCCCCCNTTTCCCCCCCCCCCCCCCCCCCCCTCTCTCTCTAAACATGTCATAAATACCATGGATAACCTTGTGATCCAAACACCTTCCCAAAATGTGTTCCTTATTTTTAGCCAAGCCCAAAATTGTGTTTAAGTAGATCATTTGGGACACACCCATCCATTTGAAATAATTGGCAAGCCAACTCCAATATTGAGTTTACAAATGGACGATTCAGAAGTAGATGGTCCATACTTTCTTTAGAAGATTTACAAAGAGCACATTTTGAAGGGCCATTTATACTGATCACTTTCAACTTATCACCAGTTGATATCCTCTCGTGGAGAGCAATCCATAACAAAAGCTCCAACCTTGGGTAGGCCCCAATGACTCCAACAAAGTTCAAATGGCCAACCAATATTATTTCTAACATAATCTCTTTTTTATATCCCAATTTCACAGATTCTACCTTGATTTGGCTCCATATATTGTTGCCACCCACAATGCTCTTCTATATGTGGAGATATGGTCACTTCACTTGTATTTGCCATGTGAGCATGAGTGATTTGTTAGCAATTTAACCAAATCCTAGCCCATATATACATTCCCATTCATGATTTATGTACAATAATAGTCAATCACATTTGAAGTGTATAGGGTTATGTAAGTTTTGAGTTTAAGGTTGAGTATTAGCATGTTACAGAAGCGTTGACATAAGGGCTACATCTTTAGTGGGGTTCTCATTGTATAGTGAACTTTATTTTTGAAGTAATATAATATATTTTTCTTTTAGTGGTGTCTTTTTTTTACTCAAAAGGGTTTTCCCACACATATTGTGTTATGTTCTCTTCTTTCTATTATCCATCTTATTTATATTATTCTAAATTTCATAAAAGTTTTCATTAGTTTTAGATAAATCAGATTTCATTATTTTAAGATACTCTTAGTTTGTATAAACATTATATAACCAACAAATTAGACTAGCTAATATGATGTTTGCAACTATTTTCATTATAAAAAATCTTTTAAATACATTCAATACGTGTACAAATGAATCCATTTGTTTAATCTAGGCTAATTAAATAATTGTAACCATCAAAACATAAATCAACTTAGATTAATTATTCTCAATTTTAGAATTAGATAAATCATAAATCATAAATGTTAATTTTGGAAAGTAATTGTGATGAAAAAATGTACTTAGTTCTAGAACAATGAAGAACATGAAGACATAACTATCATGCCAAATTGATAATCCATCAACTCTACTGTGGACCAATTCCAAATGAGGCATTCTACAGGTATAGATATGATTTATGGACCGTAGATCTTCTTAAGTATAATTCACCCTCTTTTCTTTTGATTCATTATATTTTATGTCTTTCTCTAATAATTAAGGATAGATAGTATTAAAAATTACCTCGGGAAGATTGTTGGAAGCCCGAGATTAAATTCTCCTAGGTCATCCCCTAGAATGATTAGTTTTATTGTTGTAAAAATGATCAAAGACATGAGACTTTAGACATTGCATATCTAGATCTCATATGATGATGTAGATCTAGATTTATTTTAGTGCTCGCAAACCCAAATATTGCTCTAATGAATGGTCTTTGAAGTGCTAAATGATAAGAAATGAATGCAATTAAATGCCTTTTGATACGAGGATGTAAACAAAATAAAGCAAAATGTGTACTAAATTGGTTCATGGTGGAAAAGAGATAGGTGAGAGTTGGTAAAATTGAGAGTTAATTTTGCAAGTGTGGGATTGATCTTATATCCACATGATTGACCTAGGATAATGGAACACTAATTCCAATGTGGGGTATGAATGTTCTCATATAAAGAATAATAAGATATGACAAGTGTAATAAAAGCAAAATGCATGAGAAAGTGTGTAAAAGTGGATAAGATATGGTCAAATATGTAAAGAATATGTTGGCTTGAGCTTGTGGGTAGTTCCCCATGGTCTTGGGTTCTCAGATTTAAGAGGAGGTGAGATGGCTTGCACGCAGAGGATTGCAAGGATACCTCCACGTAGAAAAAAAGAGTAAGAATATGTGTTAACAAGTAATACTTATAGATAGGAGAATGAACTTTATTTTGAACAAAATAAAATTATTATTGATGTACAATTATATTTAACCATTCTCTCAAAATAAAAGAATAATTAAATACAATATAAAATAGATCAACTTTATCTAACAAGATGGAGTGTGATCGTTGATGGAAAAAATGCTACAAAGTCAAAATCTAGAAGCCATAACTACTAAAATATAAATGGTCAAGCCAAAAGTAAAATATAAAGAAACGTAAGAAAGTTGAAATAAAAAGGACCATTCTCTCAAAATAAACCAATAATTAAATAAAATCAACTTTATTAAACCGAGAAGTTAAACTAAATGTAAAATATAAGTTAAACTAAATGTAAAATATAAATGGTCAAGCCAAAAGTAAAATATGAAAAACATGTAAGAAAGTTGAAATAAAAGGGAAGTAGAAAATTTGAAATAAAAGAGGGAAAAATCTAGAAATAAAATAAAATAAAATAATGATGAATTTTGAAAATGAAGGTGAATAGAAACATGAATTTCCGCCGCATTTGGAGGAGAATGATGAACGGGTAGCCGTCAGATGAACATCAAATTGAAGGAAGAGTATGAAAGAGAAATTCAATGGGTGTGGACAAAATCATGCTCACGCGGGGTACAGGCTGCCAAACAAAACATTTCGACGCGTGCCGGTCCCGCATAGGCAAAATGTTCTGCTGTTTTTGACGCGTGCCGGTCCCGCCTGACGAGGACATGTTGATTTGTGTGCTGTGAGATTCTGAAAATAGCAACTTATATTCTTATATTATGTTCAATCTCTATTCAGTAATTTGGGAATCTGCGGTTAAATCTCGATTCACAGAACACAGAACAGCAAAATGCTGGGTATGAGGTTAAAAACATTTCTAATCCTTTCACTCTCGCTGTTGATGTGAAATGGATTGGACGAAAAACGGAGCTGATTTGGTGGAGGGTTGTTGAGATTGCCTGTAAGTTGGAACCGTTTGATTTGTTTTTCATTATCATATTCCAGTTTTAAGAGTAGCTGGATTATGTGGTGCATTGACTCCGCATGCCAGTGTAATCCTGACAGGCAAAGCGCATGGCATTTCGTAAGGAGTAGTGTCATGCCGCGTTGGGTGGAAGTTGCTCAGAAGCAATGTTTGCATCTGGATGAGGATGGCTTCTTCAACTCAATAACATCCCCCGAGCTGGATCTCTGATCTGCTGCAGAGGTAGGAGTGTCATTAGTTTTCATCAGTGAGATTGTGTGAGTGAGTTTTTTGAATACTGGGTGTGAGTTAGATCTCGGATTGGAGTAGCAGTAGGAATGTCTAATTTGAATCCGAACCTGTCTCGGAGCGCAACGAGAACATCGTTTAAGGGGCAGAGTAACAGAGGGAGCAATGTGACATTTGCTCGACGAACTTCGAGCGGGCGGTATGTGAGCCTGTCTCGAGATGATATGGATGGAATGACAGACGATCTGAGTGGTGAGTATCTGCAGTATACGGTGCAGATTCCTCCCACACCAGACAACCAGCCGATGGTGGATGCTTCGGTGGCGGTGAAGGCGGAGGAACAATACGTGTCGAATTCTCTCTTCACAGGGGGTTTCAACAGTGTGACGAGGGCTCATCTGATGGACAAGGTGATCGATTCGGAAGCGAGCCACCCGCAGATGGCAGGGGCGAGGGGATCTGCTTGCTCAGTTGAGGGTTGTGATGGGAAGGTCATGCGCGACGAGAGAGGGGAGGACATTCTTCCGTGTGAATGCAATTTCAAGATTTGCCGTGACTGCTACTTTGATTACCAGAAGGATGGAGGGGTTTGTCCGGGCTGTAAGGAGCCGTATAAAGCAGGGGATTTGGAGGAGCAGAACGAGGCGTTTCGCAATGCTGCCCTGCCGCTGGCACCCACTGGTAAGTTGGATCGCAGGATGTCTGTCATGAGGTCAGGGAAGTCGTTGCTGATGAGGAGCCAAACTGGAGACTTTGATCACAATCGATGGCTTTTCGAAACGAAAGGGACCTACGGCTATGGTAATGCCTTTTGGCCCCAAGAAGGGGCTATAAATGATGTCAATGGCGATGGGATGTCTGGAAACATCTCCGACTTATCTGACAAGCCTTGGAGACCTCTCACACGCAAGCTTAAAATTCCTGCTGGCATTCTTAGCCCTTACAGGTTTCTTTTCTTACTTGTGCGCTCATATTGTTATTAATTTCTTGGTTAATATGAGGTTTCCAGCGTTCTTGGTAGATATGAGGTTTTTGGAGGCCATGAAGTTTGCACCAACGTTTCCAGTCACACTCTCTCATCCATCATCGGGAAAAGAGAGTATGGTCATTTTTTTGCCTAATCCAACCAGCTTGAGGAAAAATCGCTCGTCCACCATCCTTTTGCTTCATTCTGATCTTAGACCACAGTGATCTGAAACGTTGATACAAACTCCACTCGCTCAAATTTTTCCACAAATGTTTCACTTGGTAGGAAATAGCTTGTGAATTTCGCTGAAATTTTAATTGGGTTGGGTAAGCTCTCTTTCCAAGCTTTTACCGTTTACAGGGGTGGAGTGATTTCTTTTGGTGTAACCCCTCCAGTTACCTGGTTTGCCTGGTCTTATCCCACACCAGAGAATTTCTCTGCAGTCCAGCTTGAGTTCTGAAAATCATAATAGACATGGATAGGCATTTGAGCCGCCAGCTACACCAAGTTCCAACTAACATTAAATATCAATTGCTTCTCTGTGCATTAAATTTTGTTCTTATTCATGCACTTTCTTTGATGTATATTCGCTTTTTCCTGTTTGAAAGGGCCTATTCAATGATATATTTTCATGATCTGCATTTAATAGGTCGGCTTAATGGTTTATACTTAGCTCATTTTAAATGACTGCTTTGTCCTGCAGGCTGCTTATATTTTTGAGAATGTTTTTCTTAGCATTATTTCTGACTTGGCGAGTCAGGCATCCTAACAATGATGCAATGTGGTTATGGGGCATGTCTATAGTATGTGAAATATGGTTTGCTTTCTCGTGGCTGCTGGACGTGTTGCCCAAATTGTGCCCCATCAATCGGTCCACTGATCTGAGTGTTCTCAAGGAGAAGTTTGAGCAGCCCAATCCTGATGATCCATCATTGCCATCAGACTTGCCTAGTGTTGATGTCTTTGTTTCTACTGCTGACCCAGAGAAGGAGCCGCCACTAGTTACTGCTAACACTATTTTGTCTATTCTCGCTGCTGACTATCCGGTGGACAAACTTTCCTGTTATGTGTCAGATGATGGAGGAGCTCTTCTAACTTTTGAAGCTATGGCAGAAGCTGCAAGCTTTGCAGATGTTTGGGTTCCTTTCTGTCGCAAGCATAATATTGAACCCCGGAATCCTGATAGTTATTTTAACACTAAGGGTGACCCTACCAAAAATAAACTGCGGGCAGACTTTGTAAAGGATCGAAGAAGGCTTAAAAGGGAATATGATGAGTTCAAGGTGCGAATCAATGGACTGCCTGATTCGATTCGGCGTAGATCAGATGCTTATAATGCTCGAGAAGAAATGAAGGCCATGAAACTTGTAAGGGAAAATGGCACCGACCCATCTGAAGTTGTAAAGGTTCTAAAAGCCACATGGATGGCTGATGGCACTCACTGGCCTGGGACGTGGGTGGTATCAACTTCTGAACATTCACGAGGTGATCATGCTGGAATTATACAGGTGCGACTTGGGCTTCTATATAAACTTGGGCTTCTATATAACCATGTTTTAACATTTTGTTTGAATACATTTAGTCATGCCTAAGTTAAGAGCATAATCCTTAAGCAAGCTAGGCAGGTCTTTAGTAGTGATCGCTGTTGATATATTCTCTACTCTAATGGATTGTGCAGGTGATGCTCAAACCTCCCAGTAGCACAATTTTAATAGGTTGTGCAGAAGATAAAATCCTTGACTTTACTGATGTGGACATTCGATTGCCTATGCTGGTATATGTATCTCGTGAAAAACGGCCAGGATATGATCATAACAAGAAGGCAGGTGCTATGAATGCTCTAGTCCGGGCTTCAGCAATCATGTCTAATGGACCATTTATCCTCAATCTTGACTGTGACCATTATATTTACAATTCACAGGCAATTAGAGAGGCTATGTGTTTTATGCTTGACCGTGGTGGAGACAAGATATGTTATGTTCAGTTTCCACAGAGATTTGAGGGAATAGATCCAAATGATAGGTATGCAAATCATAATACAGTATTTTTTGATGTGAATATGAGGGCTCTTGATGGTTTGCAGGGTCCTGTGTATGTCGGAACAGGATGTGTGTTTCGACGTATAGCTTTGTATGGGTTTGATCCTCCAAGGTCGACGGAACATAGTGGATGTTGTGGTAGAAGAAAGAAAATCAGCCAAGCTCCAAGTGAGGGAGAGACACATGCCCTCAATATGGGTGATGGTAGCGAGGAGGAGATGAATCTATCTCTTCTTCCAAAGAAATTTGGGAATTCCACTCTTCTGGTAGATTCTATTCCCGTTGCAGAATTTCAGGGTCGACCATTGGCAGATCACCCTGGTGTGAAGAATGGGCGCCCACCATTTGCTTTGTCAATTGTTCGCGAGCCACTTGATGCTTCTACTGTTGCTGAAGCTGTAAGTGTGATTTCATGCTGGTACGAGGACAAGACACAGTGGGGAGAGAGTGTAGGTTGGATTTATGGTTCTGTAACTGAAGATGTTGTTACTGGTTATCGCATGCATAATAGGGGATGGAGGTCTGTTTATTGTGTAACCAAAAGAGATGCTTTCAGGGGCACAGCACCAATCAATCTTACAGACAGATTGCATCAAGTACTGAGATGGGCAACAGGATCTGTGGAAATATTTTTCTCTCGCAACAATGCGCTTCTTGGAAGCTCACGAATAAAATTCCTCCAGAAAATAGCATATCTAAATGTTGGCATTTATCCTTTTACGTCCATATTCCTCATAGTGTATTGCTTTCTTCCAGCACTCTCTCTTTTCTCTGGGCAATTTATTGTTCAGACACTCAATGTGTCTTTCTTGGTATATCTTCTTGTCATCACCATCACACTCTCTCTCCTAGCTGTTCTTGAGATCAAGTGGTCAGGTATTGAGTTAGAAGAATGGTGGAGAAATGAGCAGTTCTGGTTGATAGGAGGTACAAGTGCTCATCTGGCTGCTGTCTTACAGGGATTGCTGAAGGTTATTGCTGGCATAGAAATCTCATTCACACTAACCTCTAAGTCTGGAGGGGAGGATATTGATGATATATATGCTGACCTTTACATAGTGAAATGGACTTCACTCATGATTCCACCAATCACAATTATGATGGTTAACCTTATAGCCATAGCTGTTGGATTTTCTAGGACAATTTACAGTGAGATACCTCAATGGAGCAAGCTACTCGGTGGAGTTTTTTTCAGCTTCTGGGTGTTGGCTCATCTCTACCCGTTTGCAAAGGGTCTGATGGGCAGAAGGGGAAGGACACCTACTATTGTCTTTGTCTGGTCTGGTCTTTTGGCCATTACCATTTCACTTTTGTGGGTCGCTATAAACCCTCCACAAGGTAGTCAAGGCATTGGTGGAAGTTTTCAGTTTCCATAAGGTGTCACTAGGGCTTGTGGCATAAGACCTGTTGCAACTGATGATCCAGTGATGTTGGAGAATATATTTGTCATCTGGATGAACATGAATAGCTTCCATATCTTCACACCTTAAGGTGTGCATTCTTGAAATTTATCAATTCTTTGTGAGAAAATTGCAGCAACACATACTTAGTTTTTTCTTTTAACAGATGATCTACTCACCATTGTAAAGAAACACTGCTTCAACTTATGGGTTTGGATTGACTGTTTTGCTAGCGTCTTCCTGATTCAGTGAACAGTGCCAATTAATTAGTTTTTTGGGCATCTACGGTTGAGTACAATTGCCACTACTACAGAACTGCTGGACATATTGATTTTATTTTACACCTGTAGCAATTGTGGACCCTAATTGCTTTCTTATTTATTGTGAACCACTATACTATCTATGTCAGCAAATGCATTTAATTAATAGGGAATCAAATGTTTGAATTCTAACTGTTCAGTCTAATTAATTACTTCAAATGATTTCTGATTTTACTCTAATAGTCTGGGATTCGAGATGAGAATTAGAAACATGTGTTTCACATCTGTAGTCTGCTTTATAACAAAACAGCTTCATATCATTAGTAAGGATGATCCAATGCTACATCTGGTTACTTTTCAACATACCTTGATAATATTGCATTGGATTGCAAGCTGGAAGACTTATCTGAGAATTTGCTGGTCAATAGACACAGGCTATTGACTTGAGAATTTTCTTACAAGGATTCTTTGGTGGTCAAACATAATTTGTTTAGACCAGTTCAGTCTACATAATCGTAGTATTTTTGCAGATTGAACTGAAGGGTGAAGAAAACATCAACAATCAAAGTATAGACAAGTAGATGCCGACAAAATTAGTGCAATGCCCTAATGTATCTGTCTGAAAATGGAGAAACTGAATGTTTTTTTAACCAAGGATGATAAGGAGGTTACAAAGAGGAGTGAACCAATTACTTTGTAGGTTGATAGTCAAGTTTTGGCTTGCCAGATTTGCATGCGTCTTTCCCTGATTTTGCTCATTTACTCATGCCATTTACATATGAACAACTTGTGTATGCTGCATAAACCTAGCAACTCTTCTCCAAGGTGCACGATGGTCCCATGTGCATTTTCCAAGGTTTTAATTCGTTGCGGATTTTCTTCTTCCACAATCCAAAGAGGACGATTCATGTCACAATCTTCATCATTTCCCTAGCATATTGGCTTGTTATTTGTTGTCCTTACATTAAAGTTCCCTCTTAATAGAATCTAACTGGTAAGCAAAAATACCCAACCTTACGCACATGGGTCTTATGGTCTAGATCATGCCGTTCATACAATTTGAAATTCTTGGATGCAAAATAGCATGCAACTATGCTGATATTTGTGTTATTTTCTCTGTTTTTATATTTTAATACTTCTATATCACCATCCCTTTAAGAAAACTATTAAAATTTAATGATCTTTGCCTTTTTCTCTCATTTTATTTCCTAAAATGTGCACATACTATTGTAGGTTCCAGTCCGTAGATTAAGTGCAAGATACAATGTATCATTGTAATGGTGAAATTTGTACACACATGTTGATTACATTTAGTTTTGTGCCCATTTGAGAAAATGTCTTAGTACAATTACATAATCAATAAATGGCACAATCTTGTGCAAAGCTCCTTCTCCCATGCCATTACTTATCGATTTACACACATTTCTACATATTATGCATATATACACATTTTAATATATTCACCTAGATTATGTATGCACACATCCCCTCGGTGATGGTTTTGGATCATCTTCAATATTTATTGTTGAGCATACACCATTATAACTATAGGATATTCTACACTTACGGGGTATGCATGGTCTATCTTATTCTCTCTTATGAAGGGGGATATTTCCTCATGTGGAGTTTTATCTTTCTCATCCTTCTAGAGAGCATATTGCATTTTTTTCTCTTTTGGAAACAATTGGTTTCCTTTTTTTCTCCTTTTCATTGTTTGTGAGATTCATTTTGATGCTCACTATTTTCGATACAAAATGCACTAAACAACAAATAATTATTTTTTGAATAAATCTACAAATGTTGAAAACATACTAGTTTTGAAGCAATTTTTTTTTCGATTTACAGCACAGAGGATGCAGATCAAATGTTAAAATTTGCGTAAAAATCCATTATGTTTTCCACATTTCCAAAAGTGCATTTTATAAGGAAGATTATTCAAACTTTTCCACTTAATTCACATATAAATCATTATCAAATTTCAAAGGAACAAATCCATAACTTACAAAGGTAGCACCCCTTGAATAGAGTCAATAATTCAAAGTAACAATTTCTATATACTAACGACCCATAAATCTCTATAATAGTACAAAAGAAGTAACAATGCTTTAGATAAGGCCTTAATTCACCATTTGATGTTTTGACTTATACAATATATTCATGCAAGATTTTTTTTCGCACCTTAACTATTAAAAAGGGAATACTATTACATACAATGTTAGTTGAATTTAGCAAGTGCATTTTATTTATTTCCTTCTATAAATCTTTATCACTTTTAGCTAGAAACTTAACAATCACATTTATGATTTGATGTTTGGTCTCAACTAATGAGAAAAGAAAGTTGTTATAATGTTCTCTAGGTAACTTACCTGTTTATTTAGAAGAAAACTTTAAGTGATTCTTAAAGTCTTATTGTTTAATTAATATGGAACAAGAGTCATTTACTTACTAAGTCAAATTTCTTATGCAAAGGTACAATCTTAAGCATCAATGGGTTTCATTATTCTAGCAACTTTACCTAATAACCATAAAGCGTTCTACTTGGTGTTTCAAGTATTATTGGAGAGAATGTAGATAACATCTATGTTAAAATGAGATTTTAAGTGGTATGATCGATGTAGGGAATTCAATTGTCTAAAATTTTCAAGGCACAAGCTCATAAACCTATTTAAAATCATATAGTGGGTTGAAAATACAGTCATAAATTAGATCAAGTAGCCTATACTTCTAAAGTTGGCATTCAAAATTCATAACAAGTCTCCAAATAAAATGATCTGATTTCGTTGGGGAATTCATTTAACAATACAAGGTAAGTGGAAACATGTAAGTATTGTGAAAAATATGGACAATAGAAGAACTCATAACAAGAGTTGTATGCATTAAAAAGTTCCAATTAAATTTTTCAAAATGAGTTTTAAACGCGTGTGGAATCCCAACGGTCTTAAGATTCCAACCAATTCGAACTGAAGAGTTTTCAGAGGAGAAAATAATAAACATAATTATAAATATTTAGAAAACTACAAAATTGGGTGTCCCAACTTGGCGGGGCCAAAACTTTCTGCCTGATGCTTAAAATTTGAAACCACTTGCATCATTAAAAAGGTATTGAAGAGATCTAGTTTTAGTTCTTTAGAACAATGCCTTCTGCAATTGTTCTAACAAACCAACGACACTTCGGACCCCAAATTCCTCTTCGAAGAGCTTCAAAAATGTGATTTACTAAAACATAGAAACATTGAAAAATTATATTTTTTGGATTTTCTAGTTTTTTCTCACTTTTCTCACCTTTGAACTACTTTGGACCTTTCCCAACATGACTTGGATAACTCTCAAACTGTTCTGGATAGTTTCCATGATGTTCTAGATCAACTCCATATGACTGCTAATCACTTTTGGCACATGCTAAATCATCCTCATATAGCTCTAGACTAATCTTGACACACACTTTATCATAGAATGATAGAAGATGATCAACTTGCACATAAGATAAAAGTTAAGAGATTTAATAATTTTGAACACACTAATGGAACATAAAATTTATTCATGCTGGGAAGAATATGAGATGTCTAATCTAATGAACCAAAGTTAAGACATGCAAAAAATATTTTAGGGGACAATATAATGTCCTATTACATTTCAAGTATACAAGAAGGTTCATCAAGAATTTGGACTTCAAATATTTATTAGCTAGACTAAAGCTTAGTATTTCACATTATCCACATAAGCATGATTTTCCATCTTTCCTTGGGTTGTACAGAGTTAAGTTTCTTCCAATTGACTAATTTTCTTTACTAAAGAAATTATTTGAATTATTTTATTTGTTTAATATATTTAAAAAAATATCCCATATAAGGGTGGGTGATTGCAATTAGTCCCATTTTTTGAAGGTAAGATAAATTCAGTAAGATTTATCACTTAACTTCCCTCGAATACACAATATCTTCGACCCAATTCAAACCCTAAGTTTCTAGTGTTGCAAACCTAGTTGCTCTGATAGTCGTAGACCCTCCAAAATGGGCCCAAATTTAAGTATGGTAACATCTTGATTCCTGATAGTTGCTATTTGATCTTGATATTTTCATATGACAGTTGGAGCTCCACCTAATATGTGAAATACCTTAGGAACCCTACATAAGAGCATTCTCTCCCCATTCATTATCATTCTACATCCTCAGTCATCCATAATACTTCTAGAGCAAGCATTATTGGAAAAATTCTTTAGATCTTAGCAATAAGAAGAAGAAAGTTGCAATGTTCTTCATGTCAAGGATCTTTTATGTTTGATCTTGTTTTGAGGTGTAATGTTGATGCATCAACACTTGTAGATCTTGTTTGAAGAACATTATCATTCATCGACATCATGAAGCTTGCCGTTTGTAGATCTAGAGGTGAAGTGTTGTAGATAGATAGAGAAGGTGGACTAAGACAAGAAGATTCATATTTTGAAAAGGGGGCTGAGATGTTTTCAAATTTCGTACATAGTCTATAGTTAGCAAATGAGTTTGATGTTTTTTTAGAGATTTTTCGGAGCAAGCACATAGTGACATTTTGGTTCTGAATCCGTAGATGATATGATTTTTTAACATACTAGGACAATGGTTCCTAGTGAGCTAGTCCTATCATTTTGAACCCAAATTGTAGTGACAGGTTCCTCTTTGACTCTCCTTTCCAAAATTGTGCTTACTATTGTTTCATCAGATTTGTAGCTCTTTGTTAATGTTGATTAGTGTTTAATTTCATGTCTTTTACCTAGTCTTCTTGTATCAAATCAATTCATATCAATCAATAAGAAAGAAGGGAGAACATCATTCCAAAACCACTTTTCATCTAGCTCTTTCCTATCTCAATTGGTTTAAATTTGGATCAAGCATTGATCTCCCTCAATGAAATGGTTGATAGGAGTAGGCCCAGCCTCTATTTTGCTTGATTAGACCCACTTCTATTCTCCCACCTTTCAGTAAGATAGTATGGATGAAATTTTCCCCAAGTGTAGACTACAAGAGGATAATGGATTATACACGATGCATGTTTGCCTAGTTTTCATCATGGTACTTGCCCAAGACACTACACGAAGTGGTTTTCACCAATAGAAAAATTATTCTCTTCCCTTTTTTCTATTTTTTTTTTCTCTCTTTCTTGATGTCTTTTTTTTTAAATTTTTTTGGAAGACAATGGATGTATGATAGGATATGGAGGAAAGGCTCAAGCATCTCATCGTTTGAGGATACCCCTGAAAGATGCTCTACAATAAACCATGGCTATTGAATGTATGCTCAAAGATGTTATTAGGGTAATAGTAAAGGGAGATGAAATGGATGGTAAGATGGAAAGGGGTAAGGATTTATGCAAAGGATTGGATGAGAAGGATGAGAGGATGGAAAATAGGTGTTGGATAATGGATGGGGTGTTGGAAGATTTTTGTATGGGTGGATGATAATTTTGGTAATATTTATATTGACACACGCCTTGAGGGGTGGTGGAGTGATGGAGAAAAAGTGGATTTTGGATTTTGAGATTTTGATGTAGCGGAAATAGATTTTAGAACATGAGGACCCAAAAAAAATGAAAGAGATGATGGTGTATTTAGGATAGTGCATTTTGGGACATGAGGACCAAAAATAGATTTGAAAGGTAGGAGATGTTTAGATGGAGCAGTTAAGGAAGCCTTTGGAATAACAAGTTTCAATGCCAATTTTGATTTTTCTTTAGGATGCAATGCTTCTATGAGAAACTTGAGCATACACATGGTATTTTACTTTCCTTTCCTTTATGGTTCTTTGGAATGCATTGTTGCTAAGTACAACTTTAGAATCCCCATAGTTTTTCATTTTTTAAATTTTTTTTTATAATGTGTCTCCGTGACCTTTTGGATCAAATTATACTTTGTTTTTACATGTCTTTTAGATGGGACATGTTGATCTTTATATGTATGTATATTTTTGGATATATGGATTTTATGTGTGGCATTCAAATTGTTTCCATTAGTAATGAGATCCATGGATGGATAGGAATGATATGGGGTTAATTCGGAGGAATTTATGTAGATGGATTGTTGGAAGGTTCTCAAGGATGTGTGTCTTTGCTAATCTTGGTTTATGGTAGGGTAACTAGATCGTGAGATAGGGGTGATATGGATAGTGGATGTAGGGATACAAGGACATAAAATGGATGGAAGGGATGAAAAATTTGGTTTTGGGATATAAGGAACCAAAATAGATTTGGAGGATGTAAAATATTTATGTTGACGTTTAGATGGAGGGGCGTGAGACTTAGCAGGAATACCAATGTCTTGAGAGTGAGCTATGCACTCGAGACCACAGTAATTGGTATTTTATTTAATATGAAGGTGTACTAATGTACCTTGTTCATGGATGTCTAACCATTTTCCATGATAGTGCATTCTTTGATAGATCTTTTAACCAATGATATACTGATTTCTTTTAAAACAAGATGTAAGTCCACTTTATGGTGGATGTGATATGTAATGAATGATAAGATCATAGAGTAAACTAAATGTATAATAGTGGAGGAATTGATTTGATAAGGGGTTCATGAATAACTTAGATAGGGGTAAAGGGGTCTTGAGGAGGATTAGGATCATGCAAGGTATTATGAGGATGATAGGATATTGAGGTGTATATGGAGGATTATGAAATAGATGATTGTTAGTATTATCAGGTCCAAGATTACTGAGAGGGGGGGTGAATCAATAATATAACAATTCCAACTTATCATTAAGCATTCAATCACTTGCATCAATAAACATTCAGTGCATGAAAAACTTAAGCAATAAGAATAGACATCCACAATCATGCAACACAATAACACTAAAGTTTTACCCGTGGAAACCCAATTGGGTGAAAACTATGTGTGGGGATGACACCCACTAAAATCTACACTCTTCTAAAGTACGTTCAGTTAAGAGCTTATCCCTATTAAAATATTACACTAATGCCTGGTTAAGAGCAAGACCCTGTTAGGAGTCACACGGTTAAGGGATTTACCTATAGACCTATTATGAACTTTACCCTGTTAGGAGTAACCTAATTAAAGGATTTCAAACCCTAATTAAAGAGTCACCTGGTTAAAGGATTTATAATTCAGACTTGTTAGGATCTACCTGATTAAGGGATTTAGCTTGATGGAGATGTTAGGAATCAACAAGTAAATGATATGAGAAAGTAGCACTTCCTTTGCTAATATAGATCTATTTCAAGATCAATCTCTACTACACACACACACACACACACACACACACACACACACACACACACACACACACACACACACACACACACACACACACACACACAATCTATTATCTTATGCCTTCTCTCTTGATCACACCTCTGCATCCATGATCTACACTTGTCTCTCTCAACATTTTACATATTTATACAATACAAGTACATTAGGGAAAAAAATTCCTTACAAAATATTTTACAATCTTTCCCACTCAATGAGCTATCCCTAAAATGTGTTACAAACCTAGAACACTTTCTAACAAACTTAGGCTGGCCTTCTAATTCATTGCACATCGATTTGACAAAGAAAAGTCAAACCAAAATACATTCTTCAATGTTCTTGCACAACCTCCAATTAATATGATCTCAACGATCACAAACATGGCAACTCAATAATCCTCATCGACCAACAACAACACCACAATCCCTTGAATGCATAAACACTTATAAAAACATAGTACAACATCACCGGTCAAGGATCTATTAGAGTGTTCTAAAGAGAACCTTTAACTCTTTGTTGAACAACCTTATGTCACTTGACAAATTTCCTTCCGATCATCAAAAAATGATGTGGTCATAACCACAACCTCATGACATATCCAAGATACACATATTATGACCGCAACATTAGAATCAAAACACTGTTGACAAAATCATCAAAACATTCTTCTTGTGCAAC
Source organism: Thuja plicata (assembly GCA_018584345.1). Lineage (NCBI taxonomy): Eukaryota > Viridiplantae > Streptophyta > Pinopsida > Cupressales > Cupressaceae > Thuja > Thuja plicata. The sequence goes on from MU227491.1 coordinate 3,422,626, forward strand.
ATCCCGTTCTTCCTGTTAACCGGTCAAGCTTCAATAAATCATAACTCACTCTATACATACGATAAATCTTTATAGTCATAGATATAGAATCTAGAGACACCACTTAGTCATTCTGTATGATCGTACACTCCAATTCTCTCTACAACTCAGAATTCAATCTCTTGAACATACATCAACATAACAACATCAAAAAACATTAAGTTGACATAAATGAAAACATTAGCATCATAACTGAGCATCTTACCAAACACATAACATCTCAAAAAACTCAACATCAGTTATGCTAACAATCTCCCCCTTTGGCATTGAAGGAAACACCAACAATACTAATCATTTAGCTGATCTAGATACCAAAAACTGCTCCCCCTTAGCTGATACATCTTTTTTGTTCTTTGATCTCTAGTACTTCTCTTCTCTTCTCCCAAACGTGTATACTCTATTATTCTCTTATATTTGTTTATCTTCTCTTGTCCCCCTTTGACAACAATTCCAAAGACGCAATAATCCCATTACATCATCTACTGCAACTATCTTCTTCTCTGTCTGAATTCTCCCCCTAAGGAGTAGTCCCTGATCATCAATCCACAATGAAAGATATAACAATAAATTCACTGGATTGATGCACCTACAACAACTTAGTTATGTTCAAGTAGGGGCATAACCCCTAGCTTACCTCTAAGGTACTATAAAGTATCCTTAGGTAATGGCTTGGTGAATATATCTACTCTTTTCTCCTTTGGTGGTACATATTCCAACTTCACCTCTTTCTCCAGCACTTTCTCTCTTAGAAAATGATAATTAATGGCAATGTTCTTAGTCTTGGAATGCCTCACAGGATTCTTGGAAATATTTATAGCACTTGTGTTATCACAAAATATAGTTACCAGGTCAGTAACCTTTTCCTTGATGCCTTCAAGAATCTTCTTCATCCATGCAATCTGTGTACAATTTATAGCTATTGCAACATACTTAGCCTCTGTTTTAGATTGTGAGATAAATTCCTACTTATTTCTTGTCTAGGACATGAGCCTTTCACATAAAAAGAATTCACCACCACTTGTACTTTTTCCATCATCAACATTTCCTTCCCAGTCAACATCAGTAAATACACTCAAAGAAAAATTATCATCATGAGCATATCACATACCATAAACAATTATCCCTTTCAGATATCTAAATATCCTCTTGACTGCAACCATATGATATTTTTTAGGACTTGATTGAAATCTAGAACCTATACCAATTGCTTGAGAAATATCTAGTTTGCTATGAACAACATACTACACTTTACCGATCATAGATATGTACAAAGTAGCATCAACTGCATTAGATTCATCATCTTTAGACAATTTATAACCTGTTACCATTGGGGTTCCAATTGGTTTGGAGTCATAAATACCAAAAGTCTTAAGTACTTCTTTCACATATTTGGATTGACGGATATATATGCCATTATTAAGTTGTGAAACTTGCAATCCAATAAATAATTTGATCTCCCCAATCAGTGACATCTCAAATTCCTTCTTCATCTCTTTAGCAAAAGCTAGACTCATCTCATCATTATCTCCAAAGATTATGTCATCAACAAAAACTTTAGCTAACAACAATTTGCCTTCTTCAATTTTAAGATATACATTACTATCATCGCTTGTTCTATCAAAACTAATTTGAATAAGATAAGAATGTAGCCTTCATACCATTCTCTTGGAGCTTGTTTCAGTCCATACAATACATTTTGTAGCTTGCATATCATGTCCTTCTCTTTTGTCAATGCAAAATGATCAGGTTGTTCTATGTAGAATTATTCTTCAATAATTCCATTCAAGAAGGATGACTTGAGATCCATTTAAAATACTTTGAACTTCTTGTAAGAATCATAAGCATATAGAATTCTTACCCCTTCTAGTCTTTCTATTGGAGAAAAAGTCTCTCCATAGTCTAATCCTTCTTCTTGTGCATAGCCCTTACACACAAGCCTTAACATGTTTCTGATTACTTCTCCATCTTTATTCAACTTATTTTTGAAAACCCATTTGGTACCGATCACATTTTTATTCTTAGGTCTAGGAACAAGTGCCCATGTATCATTATTCTCTATTTGATCAAGTTCTTCTTCCATAGCTTTTATCCAATCCTCATCCTTGATGGCTTCCTTCACCGTTTTAGGATCAAACTTATAAATTAACCAAGTACTATCTCTAATATTTATTCTTGTTTGAACACCCACATTCTTATCACCTAAAATATGATCAACTAAATGATTCATCTTTACATACCTAGGTATCACTGGTTCAGGTCTAGGAGCTTCTTCTTTTATGCCTGAATTACTTATTTTTCATTTCTTTGATCTTCTAGTACTTGCACTTCTGGTTCAATATACACAATCTCTCAGTCATCCTCTTTTACATGCTTTCTTGAATCACCAGATTTGTCAGGGTATTCATCTCCCTTTACATTTTCTCTTTCAATCATCTTGTTAGTCCTTTTATTTCAACACTTGTATGCTTTACTCTTAGTAGAATAACCCAAAAAGATACCTTCATCACTCTTAGGATCAAACTTTCCAGTGTCATCATCTCTCTTAATGTAGCATCTACTACCAAAATTGTTGAAATACTTAACACTAGGTGAGTGACCATACCATAGCTCATAGGGCATCTTATCTATTCCTTTCTTTACTTGCACCCGGTTCAACGTATAAATAACAATACTGATTGATTCTCTCTAGTACATCTTTGGTACATCTCCTTGATTCAACATAGTCCTTGCAACATCCACTATAGTTCTGTTCCTTCTCTCTGCAACACCATTCTATTGTGGTGTCCTTGGAGAATACATTTGTCTCGTGGTTCCATTGTCTTCACATTACTTAACAAACTCTACAAAAGTAAACTCACCACCTCTATCAAATCTTATACATTTCAAACTCTTTCCCGATTCTTTTTCAACCAATGCTCTAAATTCTTTGAATTTTTGAAATGCATCAGACTTATCCTTCAAGAAAGTTACCCACATCATTCTAGATTAATTATCAGTAAAAAACATGAAATATATTTCACCTTGATAACTTTTATATCTCATAGGCCCATAAAGATCAATGCACACTAAATCAAGTATTCTTTCAGATGAAAAATACTTTCTCTTGAAAGTAGAAATAGTTAACTTACCCAACTGACATTCTTTACACAACATGTTGTCTAGTTTGACTAATTGAGGCAATCCTCTAACCACATTAGTCTTACTTACTTTGACCAAACTATCAAAGTTTATATGACAAAACCTTCAATGCCATAACTAGCTATCTTCAACTTTTACAACCAAACAATTGTTCACAGTAGTAATCATATGGAATAAATTACCTCTAGTCTACCTACCAGTAGCAATCTCATCACCAGATCCAATTATTTTGCATACTCCTCCTTTGAATTCCAATATATAACCTTTATCATTCAAATGACCCACACTCAACAGATTATGTGTTTGACCTGTTAGAGTAATATTTTATTCCACTTATTAATTAAATTATCGTGATTTAATTATTAAGTCACTTGCTATCTCTAGTTTACTTAAGCTAAATTTTAGGCATATAATAATTAATTCTTTTATTAATTATTATCATGCAATCTAGGCTTTTCCCTTTTAGGGTTTTGATCACCTTTATAAGGTTTGATCTCTTTGTAACTCAGCGAATTATCTAAGGATGCTATTGTATTGAGAGGCTTCTCTCCATTGTTTGCACAATATATTTCCTCTTTTCATGGATCTGTTATTTTTGGCCTCCATAGCTTTTGTTTCTCTCTTTCTGTGACAAGTTTGCATGCAGGTGATTCTTAGGAGCTGTAGGGTTGAGTTTTCATCAACTCCAATATGGTATAAGAGCTCCATATCTTCATGCACATGTTCTCTTCATGAGAGATTTGGCCTTGTTCTTTAGATATGTATTTTTTAAGAGGTCTTCTATTTTATATTTTTGTGGATCTGGGGGTAGTTTTGTGTGTGTAAATGGGTACCTGATGAAAAAGACACAAACACTCAATAAGTCATTGCATTAGCTTAAAAGGTTAGATAAAATGTTCAAAACCACTAATATCGACCTATTGCCTGCTAACTAGGAAGAGTGTAATTAGTAACATATCAGCCCTCAGAATATGCGACAAATTAGTGACGAATACTATATGCACCCTAAAATGGTCGCCTAGACTTTGGGCCCCATTTATCATTTTATCAATTTATCAAATTTCTGGATCAATGCTTTGAAACATTTTCAATTCAAATCAATTTCTTTGATCAAATTGTAATTAATTCAATTATTCAATTATTTCAATATTTCCTAAGGTTTGATCATTTTTATTTAATTAAAAGATTTAATCTCCCTTTTAATTAAATTCCTCTTATTTAATTAAATTCAATTTCCCCCATTTAATTAAATAAAATTCTTCTAATTTATTTAATTGAAAGAAAACCTCTCTTTTAATTAAATAAATAAAAATCCCCACATAAAGTACTTTATTTGATGAAAAAGGAAATAAATTAAATTAAATTAAATAAAAATCTCTTTTTCATCACATCTTCCTAAGTGGTAGTTTTTGCCTCTTAATCTCAACCATTGATCAATTATTTTTGCCTCTTAATCTCAACCGTTCACTTTTCTTTAAAATGAGACCTCTCCTTCTCATTTTGAGATATTAGAGTTTTTAGTATTGTTATGTTGCAGGTTTGGAGAGAAATTTTGGAGGAGCATTTGAGCATTTGAGCTTGGATATTGAAAATTCTCTCTTCTTGTCTCATTCCTTCTTGCATTCATGACTATTCATATATATTAGAATCATGTTTATTTCCATAGATTAATCTTGCATTTGCATTTCCTTTCATAGATTAATATGCATTGTTATCATTTAGATTAATTTCCTTTTATGCATTGCAATCATATATATTAGATCTCATTTTCATGCATTCAAATCTCTCATTTCATAGTGAGGGCCTTCATTTTACATTTTTACACATCCATGACTAGAGAGCTATGGATTAATATTTGAGGCCTCATTCTTGAGCAACCTTGAATGGAATGATTCATAGAAGTGTGACAACATTTACACACATTGTTGGTGCCCATCGTGGGGCATGATGCTTCTTATTTTCCTCTATTTTATTTAGATCTTAGATTTTATAATCTTTACATGGTTATTTTATTGAAGTTTTTCAAGCCTAACCCTTGTGCAGATTTGCTTGGAGATGAAAACCCTAGATTTTCAAAGATTTGATCATATCTCCCAAAAGGCTTGGTGTTTTGATCTGAATTTTTTTTTTCAGGTTGGTGACATATCAGAGAAGTTTCAGTAAAAAATTTAGAATTTTTAGAGGTATTTTGAATTTTTTATTTATTTTTTATAAAACCTTAATTTTGGGCGCAAATCAGTGAATTTTTCAAAAATTTTTACATTTTCGAAAAGGTATTTAAATTCTATAGGCTTTCCATTCTTTTATTTTCAAATTTGGATGCAATATTATAGCTCATTTGGTTGATTTATGAAAAATAGTCTATTTTGGGAAAATGACTCCCTAGGACACAAATGAAAAGATCTTTTTAAAATTGTGACATTTTTGGAAAGCTCTCTATTTTTTAATAGGGTTCTGTTTTTTGTATTAAGGTTTGGGATCTGAATTCATAGCAAACAAATTAGATCTTGTTGACTAGGTCAAAAATCAAAATTAAAAAAAGGGTATTTAATGATTAGCTTGCACTTATTTTTCACATGGTTTAATGCATGAAGTGAGTTGTCATTTTGATTATTTGCTGGTTATTATTGCTCCTAAAAATTGATTTTCAGATCTAACCCTAGGGTTTGATATAAGTTGAATATACATTGCATATCTTGTTTGCTTGTTTGCTTGTCTTGCTTGTTGGAGAGTTC
>MU227491.1:3459987-3477350 GCA_018584345.1 Thuja plicata
CTGAGGGGGGGGGGGGGTGGGATGAATTAGTAATATAATAATTCCAAATTATCATTAACCATTAAATCACTTGCATCAATAAACATCCATTGCATGAAAAGCTTAAGAAATAAGAATAGACATCCACAATCATGCAACACAATAACACCAAAATTTTTCCGTGGAAACCCAACTGGGTGAAAACCATGCATGGGGGTGACACTCACTAAAATATGCACTCTTCTGAAGTACGCCCCATCAAAATATTAGCCTTGCTAAAATCTTACAATAATGCCCAATTAAGAGCAAGACCCTGTTAGGAGTCACCCGGTTAAGGAATTTACCTATAACCTTCTTAGGAAAATGGTGCAGGAGCACCTAGGGTTTCAAAGACCCTATTATGTTTGGGTTGTGTCCTATCCTAGTTTCTTAGGAAAATTAGGAATGTTTGGGAATATTTTGGATTGGTTTAGCATTTATTATGTTTTCTTTTTGTAGTGTCTTTATTCATTCACTCATTGTAATGACCTAAAGGTCAAAATGGGTCAAAATGTTGAATGGACATCCTAGTGGCTTAGGAGGGTGTTTTTAGTTGTGTTTTGTGTCTTTGAGATTTTTTTTAGGCCTCTAGAAATCCAACCAAGGGAGTAAAATGATGGAAAAGTCAAATTGCTAGGAAAAATGAAAAGTTGTTCAATGCAACATTTTTTTGAAACTTTGCAACTTTAAAAGTTGCTCGACAAGTTTGTCCAAAAAGTTTCTTTTGTCGTCAATGGGAAAATATGTCATTTGGAGTGGTTGATCTGAGGAAGGGAAGAATATTTAAGAAATCCAAGGCAACATTTGGAGGTTGGATGACATTTTAATTACATTTTCAATCAATGTGAAGTTGCAGAATAAGACTGTAACTACTTTGAAGCATTTTTGATTACATAATTTTGAAGATGGATTAGATTAATTTAATTTTCATTGTAATTAGATTCTCATGTTTTTATAAAGACTCTGTGTGGAAGGAGTTTAGTAAAATTTTTTCATTTTGTAGCTTCTTGTAAATTTTCTTTCAAGTTGTAGTTCTCTGGTCTAATTCTGGATTGTACATAGAAAATGGCTCATTGTGGTCTTTAAATCCATGGAAAACAAGATGGTCTTGGATGGAAAGATAGGTGAGTCACTATACATAATTTATCTTTTAGTTTTTTTAGTATAAGATTTGGCAATGGATTATGAGCTCTTTCCCTATGCGAGCTTGGCTATAGCCCGATTAGGGAAAAAAAGGAACAATAAGAGAAAAATTGCAGAGTTGGATTCGTAGAAGCAATCCAGTGATGGAAGAGTGTTAAGGGAGAGTGAATACAACCGTCTATCCAATGGTGGAAATGGGGGAGTTTATTTCAATGGGAAAGGAAGGAAAATGCAGAGGAAAGGCCTATTAGCCCTACTTTTAAGGACTGTGTCCCTCAAGGGTTTCAAGGGGTGTAAAAAGGACTTGAAGAATCCTCACCTTTAGAATATATAATGTTTTGATAAAGGGAATCTAGATCCTAAGTTATTTTTTGGGGTTATTTGGGGAATTTATGAGAAAATCTAGAATTTGAGCCTAAATAGGGCTACAAGAAATCTCTAGGCCTAATCCTAGTTTGTAGGAGTTTGATGTATGAATGGATATTTGTTGGTCTCAAACCTTGAAGAATGTCCTAAAATGACCTAAATAAGTGAGAACAAAACCTTGGAAAGCACTGTGAGTGTGTTGGCATAGGTTGGTAGAATCTACCCTTGTAGATTTAGTGAGCATTAAAAGGACTTGTTGATAGGATGGTTCTTGTGTAGAAGGGTGAAGTTAATGGTGACTTTCCTTCAAGATTAGGGTTGTGAGACCCCTAGAAGGTCTAGGAAAGAGACCTTATGTTAGATTAAAGCTATCTCTAGAGAGAGAAGGAACACTCCTATAAGATTGGTATCAAAGCCTAAAGATTGGGCTTGTGAAGTGTGGATGTTATCTTTGCCAGAATTAGTAGCTTCATCTAAGATGGTGACTAATGCTAAGATAGAAAAGGATGTATAAGTGAAGAGGGATGAGAATAGACTTCTAAAAGAAAAATTGGCAGAGATGGAAGCTAAGTTAGAGGAAGTGCAACTTAGGACTACAACAGTTAGTGAATTGGTGAGAGAGAGTGAAGGGAAAGGAAAACTGGTGGACGAAGAAGACACAATACCAGAGCCTGAACCTATGCTCCAATAAGAGAATTATTGAAGGCTTATGAGTGGGAAGTATTTGGAGGGTGTAACCCTATTTAGTGGCAAGATGGAACTAGAAGTAGTCATGGAGTTGATAGAAGGACTTGAAAATTGCTTTGAATGTGACAATGTGACAGAGGCACAAAAGGTCAGAGTGGCCAAGATAAGATTGAGAGGGACTTCCCTTACTTGGTGGAAGTTTTTTCAAGATGAAAAAATCAAAGAAGGAAAGAATCCTATAACCAGTTGGAAAGGCATGATGGATAAGATTAGAGAGAATAATCTACCTGATAATTATGAAATGCAGTTACACAAGAAATGGCAAAACTTGAGACAGAAAGACCTTGAAGTAAGGGTGTACATCAAAGAGTTCCATAAATTGTGTCTAAGATCAAATGTAATGGAGGAGGAGAGCCTAAAAGTGGCTATATATTTGAATGGTTTGAGGTAAAATATCCAAGAGGAAATTAGCGTCTTGAGTCCCAAGACTATATACCAAAGCTACCAATTAGCTCTCAAGGTAGAAGAGAAGCTTAAAAATAAACATGATTCAAGCAGTAGGGGTAGAGGAAGAGGAAGAGATGATAGAGGCTAGAGAGGAGGCTTTGGAGGAAGAAAATTTGACACAGGAAATCAGAGTGAGTCCAAAATCACTGAGAACTAGGGAGAGTCAAATTGTTCAAGAGGTTGTTATAACAGAGGAAGAGGCCCCAATAACAATTCAATAGGAAGATCCAATAGCCAAGGAAGAGGATCATATTTCTCCTCTATGAAGTGCTATAATTCCCACCAGTATGGGCATCCTTCTTATAGGTGTCCTAAGAAGAGTTCAACATCACAAGGAGGAGAGAAGAAGATAAATTATGTGCAAGAAGAGTCTTCTAGAAGAAAGACAACATAGGTAGCACCAAATCTGAGATAGGGGAGAACTTGATGATCAGAAGAATTCTTATCAAGGAGCCTATCAAGGAAGAACCAAGAAAAAGAAGATCTCTGTTCAGAGTCAAATTCAAGATACTAGGTTAAGTTTGCAAAGTTATCATAGATTCGGGTTCTACCGATAACATTATTTCTATGGAAGCTATTGAAAAACTTAAGCTGAAAAATATTACTCATACTAACCCTTATAAAGTTACTTGGTTGAATAATGATCAACATGTGTTGGTCAATGATAAAGCTTGGGTGGAGTTCTCCATAGGAAGGTATAAGGACAAAGTGTTGTTTGATGTCTTACCCATGGATTCTTGTCATATATTGTTGGTTAGAAGCTATCAGTTTGACAGAGCTACTATGCATGATGGAGCCAAGAACTCTTATTCCTTTAGGAAAGATGAGGTGACATTCAAGATGTAGTCAATCTTGGAAGAAGGAGAAGTGAAGAAAGGGGGTTCTAACATACTTTTAGTGGGAGAAAAAGAATTCTTGAAGACACTAGAAGAAGGAGGAGTGGGCTTTTCCTTAGTATTAAAACCTAAGGATGAAAATGTGAGTAAGAGGGAAGAGCTACCTATAGAAATCCAAGAATTGTTAAGCCAATACCAAGATATATTCAGTGATGGTCAACCAGCTACCCTACTACCTAAGAGGTCTATTAGTCATCAAATTGAATTTATACTAGGAGCCTCACTCCCAAATAAATCTACCTATAAGATGACCCCACAACAAAATGCAAAAATTGCTAAACAAATCCAAGAATTGCTTGACCAAGGACTGATTAGAAAGAGTATAAGCCCATGTGCCATTCCTAGTATCTGAGCACCTAAGAAAGGAGGTACTTGGAGAATTTGTATATAATCTAGGTCCTTTAACAAAATTACCATAAGGTATAGGTTCCCAATACCTAGAATAGAAGACCTAATGGACTGTCTAGGGGAGCTAAGTATTTCTCCAAAATTGACTTGACAAGTGGTTATTAATAGATTAGGGTAAAAGAAGGAGATGATTGGAAGAAAACCTTCAAGACCACAAAAGGGACCTATGAGTGGCTTGTTATTCCTTTTGGGTTTTCCAATGCCCCAAGCACTTTTATGAGTCTAATGAATGAAGTATTGAAAGAATTTATAGGAAAATGGGATGTGGTGTACCTAGATGATATCCTAGTGTTAAGTAAGACAAAAGAGGATCACATTAATCATATGTAGATGATAATGCATAGGTTACATGAAGAGAAGTTGACAATAAACCTAGAAAAGAGTGAGTTCATGAAGCAAGAGTTGGTACACCTAGGCTTTGTTATCTCAGAAGGAAACTTAAAGATGGAAACATGAAAGGTGGAATATATATTAAATTGGCTTACACCTAAGTGAGCTATAGAGGTAAGGAGATTCCATGGATTGGCACAATTCTATAGGAAGTTTATTAGACAATTTAGTGAAATAAGTGCACGTGTTTTGGATATCGTTAAATGAGACATGAAAAAAAAATTCCAGTGGAATGAGCATGCTGATAGAGGATTTGAGAATTTGAATAGGATAGAAACCCAACCTATACTGAAACTTCCTAGTTTTGAGAAGTTGTTTGTTGTGGAATGTGATGATAGTAATATTGTCATAGGTGCAGTTTTGAGTCAGGAGAGAAAGCCAGTGGAATTTCATAATGAAAAACTTAGTGAGGCAAAGAATAAATAATATTCTTATGATTTGGCATTATATACATTGGTGTAGGCACTAAGGAAGTGGAGACATTATATCCTTCTTAAGGAATTTGTGGTCTTCACTGACAACCAAGCTTTAAGCTTTCTGAATTCCCAAGATAAGTTAAGCCATAAATATATGAAGTGGGTGGAGTATATCCAAGCTTACACCTTCACCATACAACACAAGAAGAGAATCCAGAATAAGGTGGTAGATGCATTGAGTAGGAGATTTATCATAGTGCAAGAAATCTAGTTAAGGAGCATTGGCATAGAAAGTTTCAAAGACTTGTATCTAGAGGATGAGGACTTCACAAAATCTTACAAGGTATGTAAGGATTTTCAAAATCACTTTTATGGTGAGTACTTTGATTTTACCCTTCAAGAAGGTATTTTTTTTAGGGGAGGGAAACTCTGTGTTCCTAGAGGTTCAATGAGGGAGAATCTAGTGCATGAGAAGTAAAATGGTTCACTAAGTGAACATTTTGGTGTTCATAATACCTTAGAGTTGGTGAAGAGATACTACTATTGGAAAAGAATGAATAAGGATATCTAGAAGTATGTAGACACTTGTATATTTTGTAAAAGTATAAAGGGACTTCATAAAATGAAAGGTTGTATCAACCCCTTCCAATTCCACCCAGACTTTGGGAGTGTCTTAGTATGGATTTTATCATTGGAATTCCCAAGACAAAATAGGGATTGGATAGCGTCTATGTGATTATGGAAAGGTTCAGCAAGATGGATCACTTTGTGCAATGCAAGACCACTAATGATGCATGCTATATAGAAAATATCTTTTTTAGAGAAGCAATTAGAATCTATGGTTTACCCCTAAGCATTGTATTAGACAGGGACTCTAAGTTTATGAGTCATTTCTGGAAGACTTTATGGCAAAAGCTTGGTACAAATATTTCTTTTAGCTCTGCATATCATCCAAAAATGGATGGATAGACTGAGGTGGTAAATAAGAGTTTAGGAAACCTTCTAAGGCCTCTCACCAAAGAATATGGATGGTCATAGGATTATTTACTTGCTCAAGCATAATTTTCCTATAATGACACCATCAATAGATCCATTGGTAAAATCCCCTTTGAAGTAGTTTATGGGATTCATCCCAATGGATATGTGAACTCAGAGACCTTGAAAATAGTGTAGAGAAGAGTGGATATGATGAGGAATTTTCTTAGTCCATAAAGAAGGTCCATGATACAATGAATCAAGCATTAATGGAGAGTACAACACACCAAACAAAAGGTAGATGAAAATGTGAGGGATGTTCAATTCCAAGTTGGAGATTTGGTCATGGTGCACCTTAGTGAAGACAAAAAGGTGTTCCAAGTAAGATTAATATGAGGAAGATAGGTCCTTGTACCATCTTAGCCAAGTATGGCTCTAATGATTACAGAATTGACCTTCCTACTGACATAGGTTTGTCTCCAGTATTTAATGTTGTAGATCTGGTGTCCTACAAAGGACCAAACCCAGAACGAGACCATAATCATTTAGAGGATGCAGAGGAACTCAAGACATTGAAACTTCTAGTCACATCAAAGCCCAAAGAAGAGAATATTTTGAGCTCTAGGGTTGGTAAGAAGACCAGAACCAAGGTACAAATGGAGAACTTGGTAAAGTGGAAAGACAAATCAGATTCAGAGGCTACATGAGTGCAAGAGACATAGTTCCAAAAGTTAGGCATAACCCCTGACCTGATTCCATCAACTGGAAGTTGATTTATTTTGTTTAGGGGAGAATGGTGTAGGAACACCTAGGGTTTCAAAGCCCCTATTATATTAGGGTTGTGTCCTATCCTAGTTTCTTAGGAAAATTAGGAATGTTTAGGAAGATTTTGGATTGGTTTAGGGTTTCTTATTTTTTCTTTTTGTAGTGTCTTTTTTCATTCACTCTTTGTAATGACCTAAAGGTCAAAATGGGTAAAAATGTTGAATAGACATCCTAGTGGATTAGGAGGGTGTTTTTAGTGTTTTTTTTGTGTTTTTGATGTTGTGTTTAGGCCTCTGGAAATCCAACCAAGGGAGTAAAAGTATGGAAAAGTCAAATTGCTAGGAAAAATGAAAAGTTGCTCAATGCAACATTTTTTGCAACTTTACAACTTTAAAAGTTGCTCGACAACTTTGTCCAAAAAGTTGCTTTTGTCCTCAATGGGAAAATAGGTTAGCTAGAGTTGTTGATCTAAGGATGGGAAGACTATTTAATAACTCCCAAGGCAAAATTTTGAGGTTGGATGACATTTTGTTTACATTTTCAATTAATGTGAAGTTGCAGACCGAGACTGTAACCATTTTGAAGCATTTTTGATTGCATACTTTTGAACATGGATCAGATTAATTGAATTTTGATTGTAATTATCTTCTCATGATTTACTAAAGACTCTGTGTGGAAGGAGTTTATTAAAATTTTTCATTTTGTAGCTTCTTGTAAAACTTCTTTCTAGTTGTAGTTCTCTGGTCTAATTCTGGAATGTACATAGAAAATGGCTCCTCGTGGTCTTTAAATCCATGGAAAACAAGATGGGCCTAGATAGAAAGACAGGGGATTCACTGTGCATAATTTCCCTTTTGGTTTTTTTAGTAGAAGAGTTGGCAATGCATTATGAGCTCTTTCCCTAGGCAAGCTTGACTATAGCCCGACTAGGGAAAAAGATGAAGAATAAGAGAAAACTTGTAGGGTTGGATTGGTAGAAGAAATCCAGTGATAGAAGAGTGTTAAGGGAGAGTTAATATGACCCTTTGTGCAATGGAAGCAATGGAGGAGTTGATTTAAATTAGAAAGGAAGGCAAATGCAGAGGAAATACCTATTAGCCCTACTTTTAAGGACTGTATCCCTCAAGGGTTTCAAGGGGTGTACAAAGGACTTGAAGAAACCTCACCTTGAAAATATATAATTTTTTAATAAATGGTATCTAGATGCTAAGTTATTTTTTGGGGTTATTTGGGGAATTTGTGAGAAAATCCAAAATTTGAGCATGAATAGGGCTATAAAAAATCTCTAGTTCTAATCCTAGTTTGTAGGAGTTTGATGTATGAATGGATGTTTGTTGGTTTCAAAACTTCAAGAATTTCCTAAAATGACCTAAATAAGTGATAATGAAACCCTTAAAAGAATTTTGAGTGTGTTTGCATAGGTTGATAGAATCTACCCTTGTAGATTCATTGAGCATTGAAAGGACTTGTTGATAGGATGGTTCTTGTGTAGAAGGGTGAAGTTCTTGGTGACTTGCCTTCAAGATTAGGGTTGTGAGATCCCTAGAAGGTCTAGGAAAGAGAAATTAGGTTAGAGTCAAGATGTATCTAAAGAGAGAAGAATCACTCCTATCATAACTTTACCTTGTCAGGAGTAACCTGATTAAAGGATTTCAAACCCTAATTAAAGAGTCACCTAGTTAAAGGATTTACAATTCAGACATGTTAGGATCGACCCGATTAAGGTATTTATCTTGATGAAGCTATTAGGAATAAAAAATTAAAATATATGAGAAAGTAGCACTTCCTTTTCTAATACAGATCCAATTCAATCTTAATCTCTTCTACTCATAAAAACAATATTCTCTCTTTCATCTTCTATCTCGATTGCACCTCTGCATCCACGATATACACTTGTATCTCAAGATTTTACATATTTATATAATAAAAGTAAATTAGGGAAATAACCACCCTAAAAAATATTTTACAATCTTTTCCACTCAATGAGCTAGCCCTAAAATGTGTTACAAACATAGAATAATTTCTAACAAACTCAGGTTGGCCTTCTAATTCATCACACATTGATTTGACAAAGAAAAGTCAAACCAAAATACATTATTCAATGTTCTTGAAAAACCTCTAATAAATATGATCTCAACAATAACAAACAAGAAAAATCAACAATCCTCACCAATCAACAACAAAACCACAATCCCTCAAACACATAAAAACTTACAACAACACGATGCAACATCATCGGTCAAGGATCTAACTGACTGTTCTAAATAACACCTTTAACTCTTTGCTAAACAACCTTATGTGACTTGATGCTTTTCCTTACGATCATCCAAACATGATGTGGTTGTAACCACAACCTCATGACATATACGAGATACACATATTATGACCACAACATTAGAATCGAAACAGTGTTGACAAAATAATCAAAACATTCTTCCTGTGCAACATCATGTTCTTCTTGTTTTAACACCCCAAAATTGGCACCTTACAATTCTAATCAATTTTGGTGCATTTTCTCATCATCGAAGTCCTATTGTACTAGGAAAATTCTCCTTCCTAATTGAATTTAATTGACTTAGTCTCAAATGCAGAAAGCCTGAATTTGCTTAAATCTCACAGTATATTTAATTCCTAAATTTTCAAGGTTTATTAGCTAAAAATCCCTATGATTAATTGATTTAATTCTAAAGTCCTAAGTGATTTTAAATTAAATTAATTCCACCCCCTTTAGCTAATACACATCAAAAGGAATTAAAAAGTTATTTAATTATTTTAATGGATTATCCTCAAAAAAGGAATTCCATAATTCCATGTGAAAAGTCACTCATGTGGCAATAATCATTTCTTTAATTAAATAAATCCTCATTTTTGTCTCACCTTCCTCCATGGAGATGAAGAGTCAGTCGTTTCTTTCCAAGAAACTCTTCATCCTCTTTCCAGGTTCTTCTATATTATGGGCTTCATTTTCTTCATTTGAGAGGTAATCTTTTAGAGTATCAAAATAATAGTGATTTCTAGTCTCAATTTTCTCTCATTTCTAAGATTTTTGTTGCATAATTAGCATAATTTTATGTAGAGTAATGGTACTTTGCATATTAACTTAGTTTTCTTATGTATCTAATGGTTTAATTATATAATCTTTTCAAGTTCTTAGATTAAAACATGCATTTCCATTCTTAAATTGTAATTGCATCTCATATAGAATACATAGTATTTCAGTTTTTATAATGCTTTCAAATCCTCCATTTTAGCAATGGTCATGGTTGTTGGCTCTCGTTCTAAGAGTAAATTCAAAAACCCCAACTGAATAGGAGGCAACAGGTCGATTCAATCAAATTTGTGGAATGGACAATTCATGTTCATTTTTGAAAATTTGATGATTGAGAAATGACCATGTTGAGTTTGTGCCTGATTTAGAGGTCACTTTCAAGCACACACACCTGTTAACCTGTCAACTTGCAATCAATCATAACTCACTCCATACATAATATAAATTTTTTGTGGTCATAGATATATCATCTAGAGACATCAATTAGTCATTTTGTATGATTGCACACTCCAATTCTCTCTACAACTTGAAATTCAATCTCTTGAACATACATCAACATAACAACATCAACAAACATTAAGTTGACATCAATGACAACATTAGCATCATAACTGAGCATCTTACCCAACACATAACATCTCAAAAAATTCAACATCAGTTATGCTAAAAGTATTAAGAGGATGAGGGGATATTGAGGTGGATATGGAGGATTATGAAGTGGAGATGAAGGTTATCTTGAAATGGAAGAGGATTGTTGGATGGAGAAAAAAAAGTTCTTTGCTTTTTATTTTGAATGGGATGGAAGGGATATCATGAAATTTCTTAGGAAGTAGATTGTGAATGGTACTTAGAGGGATAATTTTTAGTCTTGAGATGAAAAAGGATTGTCTTGGATGGAATAAAAATTGATGATGGTATCATCATGGTATTCTAGGGAGACGAGATCTTGGTCAAAGATTGGACGAGATTGGAGATTTTATCTTGATTTATTCTAAGACTTGTTTCTAATTTTTACTTTAAATTATCCTTTTGACAAGGATTGATTCTAATGATGGGGAATGAGTTTGGATATGTATCAAGTACTCTTAGAAGGATTGAATACTTTGGCATGACCTGAAATGGGTTTGACTGGAAATAAAGTGTATGATGGCATTCAAGTGTATGATGACATTGGATCTAGGATGTCTAAGTTATATAATGAATTTATATCAAGAAATGGATTATCTTAAATTTATATGGTGGATATCCCTTTGGGGTAGAATTGAAAGGTATCATAATTGGAAATATTATTTTATGGATATGATTGTGGATTATTATTATGTTTCTTTAGGGGATGATAGAAAGGAAGAAGATGTAGAGGCTACTTCTGGGCCAATTTATTTTGGATAGTCTCTTCTAAAATCACATGAGGTAGATATGTCATTTGTGTGATTATTTTAGAATGATCCATTTATAGACATGGATGGATTATTTTTCTCATGATTGGATAAAGTGTCTTGATTTATACCTAATTCTTCATCAGGTGAATTAAATAGTAATTTCACCTCGATCGGTAAGGTCCTAAATGATTTCCTTAAGTCTAAAGCATCCAGAGGTTTTGTTTCCTTTTTTTTTATGATAATCTCAAAAAATATTATCATTCCACCATAAGGGTTTAAATTATAGTTCATAGTGATAAATTTTGAGTAACACAATGATGCTTGAACAAACTAATTTTCTTAAACAATATTTGAAATGTTCTCCAAGATTAGTGTATTCTTGTTGCCTTGTCTGGTGAATTTTTTCTACAAGGTTTATTATGCAACTAGAAATGTATGAATGGTTTTGAATATTTATCATTGGGAGGGATGTAGTGACATAGTTTAGAGATGTGGTTTGTTGGTAGATGGGATTTGTGAATTTTACATTCTGAAGTGGGATTGGGTTGATACACATGGATGTGTGAAGGTTGGATACTTATGGAACATGTGTAAGTTGGACTGGTGTGATTGATAAGTTGGTTGTGATTGTATGGTATCATAAGAGAATGAGGATTGGTATGATAGTGATGGTATTTCAAATGGAGGGATGGATGCTTCACCTTCTCTATCAATTTTGTAATGCCAATCCATGATGTTTTTTTGTAGATATTGGACTAGGATCATGTATGTTTTAGACAAAGATGATGATTTTTTATGTCAAATTGATACTTTGTTTTGACTAATTATTTTGATAGTTTTCTATCAAGAAGACACTCAAAAAACAAATAATATACAATGGAATTATTCAAGTAGGTGTGTTTCCATAGTGTAGGCCCAAGCATTAAAATGCGACAGGATTGTGCATGCATATTCCACTCTTAAGAGTCGATGGTTAGAAGTCCAATTGCTTAAGGTATCACCTTTCCTCTTACCTTGAAGGTTTGAGAAACTTTTAAATGAGGGATTTCCACCTTACTCAAGATGGTACATGTTGGGTAACTTCATGCATGATAGTGTACCTTGCACCATACTATAGAAATTATTGATGGCTCTTAGGATTCTAAAAACAATGATTCATAGTGAAGGATTGTAATACCCACCCCTTAGTTTGCTTTTCAGTTTTTCTTGCCAAACTCTTTTAGCTCTTTTCATGTATGTGTGGGTTATTTCAGATGGTTTTGAAGATATTCATGTATTGCTTTTCATTATGTTATTGATTCATTGCTTGGTGTATTATATCATCTGTTTGCATATGATTTATGATTATTTCATGTTGGTTATGTATGTGTTATGATATTATTTGGATTATGGTTTTCTTACAATAGTGACCCTATATCTATATGCACATGGATCATTTTGTATGTTTTACATTACTGTTTGATGTGTTTGTTATGGTATGGGACATAGTCGTAGTTACTTGCTTCGGCGAGATCCACACGATAAATTGTTCTCAACCATTGTTTGTTATATTATATGTATGCATATGTTCATCTTTGTGATGACAAGTTTACAGGTACCAGACTATGTCTTCCCTAAATTGGAAGGAGTTAGGATACCCTATTGCAATATCTCAATGGTAAGAGAGGGGAGATAGTATTCAGGCCCAAATCCATACCCTAAACCCTTATTTTGTCCTAGAACTAGACAAGAATATAATTTACTATCCTATCTGAATCCGTTAAGTGACATGGATTCATGAGCCTTTTTGTATGTGCTTGGGTGTTTATTTCAGTTGTTTTTCTGTTCCAGTTGGTTTTACTGTTTAGATGGTTTTCAGTTGACTTAATGATGTTTTTGGCTTGATTTATTTAATGAATAAGTATGGTAAATATTAATGTTAATAATTACACCTTTAGTAAGGTCAAAACATTGATATATTAAATATATGGCTATTTAATAATTAAATATTAATTAAATGCCTATATTTAATTATTAAGTCTTGATTCAAATAATTGAGATTTAATAAATATTAAATTCAATTATTGTAATTAATTGTGCAAAGTTGAATTATTGAGTATTACTTTAAGTTGCATTATTAATTGATTTATTTAAATAGAAATATTCTCATGCATTTTCAATTACGAATTTGTTTTTATATTATAAAGTTGAGTTCTGCATTATTTTAAGTGAAAATTGAAAATAAATAATTTATTTTAATTATTAATTAGATAATTAATTTTCCTTTAGGGTTTCACTTTTTGAAAACCTAATTGCTTGGTTTTCTATATCCTTGGATTGAAAGCCATTTTGGAGGTTGTTCAATTAGGGGAGAAGGAAAAATCAAGCGATTTTGGATTGTGAAAGCTTAGGAGCATTTTGGATTTGTGATTTGCTTTGGATGTGGGTTTGTTTCCTCTCATTAGTTACTAAGGTAGGATCTTGATTCTTGTTAATTCTAGCTTTCAGATCCCTGTCTTCTATGCTAGGATCCTTTGTTTGAATCTTCCTTGTTTGCTATCGTGTGATTTGATTTCTTAAAATTGGGAAAATGTGTTATTGGATCAATTTTGTGGTTTCCTTCATGTTTGCATGCAAGTTCTGTATTTTGGGCATAAGGGTTTCATTTTATTGTATTGGATGCAAAATGAGTATTAGGGTTTTCATTTGGAATGTGTTAGTTTTCAAATGTTAGCCTTAGGGTTCCAGATCTGTAAGAAATGTTCTCTTTTGTGAGAAATTGTGATTGTGTCAAAATTGGATTAAGCCTTCAGATCTATAGATGCTTTACGTTGGAAAGAAGGAAAATTTTCCCTTATCATATTCTTGTCAAAATCGAGTCCAGATCTGCATGAAAAAAAAACAATCGATTTAATTTTGCATGCTTAGAAAACTCTCTCTTTAGAATAGATTAATATTTAATTGATTGTTCTTGCCCTTGTTTTTATCAATTTCATGTTTTTTTAAAAAAATGACTTTTTCCTTACTAGGAGCTAATGATCTTTTTCTCAAACAAAATATACAATCTTGGCCCTTAAAAAAAAAGAATTTCTTGCCTTGGAAAGGAAATTATTAAATGTTGTTGGAAATTAAAATGGAAAAAAAATTATACATATTTTATAAAAAGTATAGACTGGTGTATAAAATAAAAATTAAAAACATATAAACAAATGCTTGTTTTTAGAAAGGGTTTTGTTTTTTTAAAAAAAATTAATACAAAAGAAAAATTTAAAAAGAGGAAAAAAATGTTTGGAGGGGAGGCGGGGGCCACCACACCCCCCAGCCCCCCCATGGGTTTGGCCGCCGCGTGGTTCCCACCGCAGTGGTACCGCAGGGACTGCAATACCCACAGTACAGTGGGTTGCGGTTAAACCTGCGGTACCCACTGGTACAGTGGGCCTGCGGTGTAATCCGCGGTACCCACTGTCACAGTGGGCCGCATGCCTTGGGGACCGCAGGAGACATGGGGCCCATGGGGACCCACACCCTCGGCTCCCCGCGCAGTTTTTTTATTTAAAGTGTTGGTTGTAAATTTTAAATTATATTTTATTTTTATTAAAGTTTATTTTATTATTAGTTTTATTTTGTATTTAAGTTTTTTTTATATGTTATTTAAATATGTTTTATTTAATATTCATAAAGTTATAATTATATTTTTAATAATTTTTTTATATATAGTTATATTATTATTATTATTTTTAAATAGTATTTTTATTTACAGTGTTATAATTTGATTATTTATTTCTACATAGTTTTTTTTGTCTTGTTAAATCTATGTAATTTATTTAATTGTGAATAAAGGTATTAATATCAGAAGCTTAATATTGAAATCTCTTCGTAATATTATAATTATGTTTTCAGACATATTGTAATTATAGTTGAATGTTAGTAATTATTAAATAGGTTAATTTATATATGTAAGACTTTATAAATTAATCTATAGGAGTTTAATTTACATTTTCTTGGAAAATTTAATTATAGTTTGTTAGTAATTTTAATAGATAAATGAATTTGCATAATGTGATTATAAATTTGTTTATCACTAAGTTTTATTAGTCTTTTTGGAATCGTAATTATCATGTCATGATGTGTTTTATGAGTGAATGATTAAATAGATTGCGTGTTTCTTTCTCTTTTACGAAACTATAATGTGTCGGGTGTATGTTGGGATCAGATAAATTTTAGAGTGAAAATCAGAGGTTTTGGGGTTTCTGTTTCTATGATGTTTTGTGTGCTTCAGTGCATGTTCATGTTATTATCAATTTTGGTCTCGATCTTTCTTACCCAACCTGATTGGTCTGAGCTTGTCTTATGTGATCTTGTAAGAGTACTTTGAATCATTTTATGGTTAATTGAGAACTAGTTTATCCTTGTATGGGCGGGAATTCATGATGAGATTTATGATATACCTTCGTAATGTTCCTTTGTGAACCTAGGGTAGGTTACCTTGTTGTATAGTAGGGGGTGGCTTGCAATAAGTGCTGGGATCACAAGTGGCTGCTAGGATCATTTATTGTAAGTATTCGTAACAAGTGATAACATAATAATTTATTAGGGAGTTTTAGTATAATCTAATAAGATATAATTCCTCACCCATTCTTGAATTCTATTATAGGCTAAGATGGAGGATGAGATGATGCTTTTCGCCTTGAGGGGTGTGTGTCTAGCAGAGTTAGTGACTTTGTCTGTTTGAGAGGTCATTGATACCGTGTATGGTCACTTGAGTGCCGGAGTCCAGAGAGATTACTAGGACAAAACTCAAGGGTTAGACGTACATGATGACACCTTCCTATATACAGCTTAGGTTATCCTACGTGTGTTGGTTACCTCTAGTATTGTGTAGATTCCTTATTGTGATTCAGAGAGATTCTAGGATCTTCCTATGCATTTCCGTATGATGTCTTGTATACCTTTGATGTTTGCCTTCTTGTTGTATACCCGTGTGAGTGGGCCTGTTATTATCTCCCCAACATGGTGGGAGTGGACCTTTAGTTCCACGAGGTTGAGTGGTAGTGATTATTATTACCATTGAGATCCGACATTCATCTTCATGCTTGGATGATCCTTGGTGCAGTTCTATCTTCTATCTTCTTCATCTTCTGGAGTCTTGTTCAGTTTCATGAGTTGTATATTTGTACCATATGTGTATATTATTTGACATCCATTTAGAGGATATATTGTATTGTTATGTGCTATTGCATACCTTGTGACTTGTGTAGTGGATTCTGATTCTTTCATGTATGCCTTAAGTATCAGTTGTACATGTAGTCCTCTTATATGAGATGTAAATTATTGGATTCAATTGACATATCCTTTATGTTAAGTTCTTTATAGTTGTTCTCGTAGATTAGTTTTCTTAATTAATTCTATGTCAAGGAACCTTTGAGATTTGTAAACATTGTTGAGTTGTATTTATGTGTATGTCATGTATCTCATTGTATTTATTCCACGTTGTTATCATTATTGTTTGTAAAAATTAAATTTTTTTTTATCCTGTTAACTTTGTTGCTTGTTTAGGTTTGTTCTCCTAGGTTCCCTGGTAGGGCATTACAAGGATACTATATGAACAACAATCCATCTACAATTATGAGACCTAAGTACAAGAAAATGTATCTTCACCTTGTGCCCTTAGTCACCAAGGGCCCAAATGATGATCCAAACATGATGTGATTGAATTGAGGTATAACATTTGCTTTCCCTCCTTTATATAGCCTACCAAATAATGTGCTCGAGGTAAAAGAAAAGGATGAAGAAATACCAAAGAAAGTATCTCTGTTGAAAAATAAAAGAAGAATGTTGGTGTTTCCCTTGCACCCAAATTCTCACAAGCATGCAAGGAAAGAGGATACACACACAAAACTCTTGAGATAAAAAAAGGTGCAAGTGTACAAGACATGACATACAAGGTTCTTTCGCTTCAAAAATAGAAGTGTGAGCTAGGTAAAAATAAAAGACACATAGACCCTACAAGAAATATCATAGTAGTACCAAGATCAAGGTCTTCTCCCAATTATTTCCATGTAGTTGCACAAATTTTGTTAGTATCCAAAAATATAAATTAAGTGTTAGTCTAAAAAATAAATAAAGAATTTAAATTCATTAGTTTTAAAGAAAATCCATACCAAAAAAAGAAAACCACATTTTTGGACTATAAATCACATTTATAGGCGCAAAATGTAAGAAGAATGAAAAGAATGAAAACATAAACAAGAAGTAATTCAAGAAAATGAAATGTTAGAAGATTTACCATAAACCAAAGGAGAGAAAGATTTCAAGATCAACCACAAAGCACTTCAAGAATCCAACAATGAGCCAAGAGATTTTGGTAAGGGGAAAAGCAAAGAAA
>MU227491.1:3487408-3505523 GCA_018584345.1 Thuja plicata
CCCCATCCACGTAACCCCTCTCACCCCTGACACCCCACCTCCACCCTGCCACCATGCAGTCTCATGTTCCTCTCCTTATACACCCCCGTACTGTCTTCATTGCTCCACTCATCCCCACCATGCCTCCCCTAAAACGCTCCCACCTCCCATCCGTAGCTCTTGATGAATCAAGCTTTATTCCAGCTGCATACAATTGCTAAAATGTTTCAAAAGCCTATTCAATTAAAATCCTATGTCTAAGAACTTAAAACTCTGCCTATTCCAGTAGTCATGACGTTTGTGAGTCCATATTTCTTAGAAGGATCAGCCAAATAATTTATTGCGTTGTTTATGCTTCCTCATCTCGCATGAATGTTCCGTCTGAACATTTCCAGTTACAAAATTTGACATAAATCCCCCTTTATCTTCTGTGTTTGATTGATATACATACGTTGATCTAAATCTCCTTATTGGAAAAGGTGGAATGGATGCTAGCATTGAATGTGGAATTCAACATTTTAACTGAAGATTTTTTTGCATTTTGAAATGCTTCAAACCTTTTTAAAAAAAATCCATTAGCCTAAAAGTTTGTGAAGCCTATCAACAAACCATATTATGCATATCATACTGTGAAGTTCTCTAGTTCCCATTACAACATAGGAAAGGGGAATGTGGCAAAGGATTGAATCTAGTTATACACCCACTAATCGCCTTTACTTTAAGATTTCAAAACCTCTTAAAACATCTCCAATGACAAACAATGAGACCACAATTTATTGGGGGCATTTTACAAAATAGAAAACGTGCTCTATTTTTGCAACCACAATTTGCGCACAATCAATCTGATTCAAAAAAATATGGAGAGGTCCCTATAGGTTTCAATTGCTCTGTCACTGCTTCAACCTCTTTTTAAAATGTCTGCATTGCACATTTGAATCACAAAATTTGATTGAAGTGCCTCTCTTTGGTATTTTTAGTGCCTTAGTGTTGAACAAGATCCCTCCTCCACCACCTCCACCACCTTCGCTCATAAGGGGGGCTTTAAAATTGACGTCTGTTTAACAGTTTTTTGCAGGTTTATTGGCTCTTTGTGATGTGTGTAAGACCATCAAATTTAACCTCCTGACTTTCTGACGTCAGTAGAGGTTTGAAT
This sequence comes from Thuja plicata, assembly GCA_018584345.1. Taxonomy (NCBI): domain Eukaryota; kingdom Viridiplantae; phylum Streptophyta; class Pinopsida; order Cupressales; family Cupressaceae; genus Thuja; species Thuja plicata. The sequence continues at coordinate 3,488,541 of MU227491.1, forward strand.
TTTCTCACCCTTCACCAGTGAGCTTTTCAAATTTGCACTCTAACTTTAAAAGCTCATATCTTTCTTGTTTTAACTCCAGATTAGGTGTAATTTTTTTTGATTTGTGGTAGAATTTCCCAAAGATTTCTGGGTTGGAGTTATTTTTTTGGTTTTGAAATCTCAGAGGTATCCTATATTGAAGGTTTTCATGACTGTTCCTATCTAATCCTTGTTTTTGCAGCTTTCAGAGCCTCGTACGGGCTCATACAATCACCTTTTTCAGTGCATTTTTTTTTGAAACTGCATGATTTTCTGTCTAGTTTATGAATATGTGATCTATTTTCTAATTTTATGATTTTGATAATGTGGAATAATCTTTGGCTTTGATGTTCATGTGATTATATTTTGGATACAACATAACAGTGGTTTGCAGAATGTTATCCAAGAAGACTAAAACACAAACTACTCATGAATTGGTTTTGAAGGTTTCCTTTGATTGATAGAATGCAAAACATTGTGCTTGCATCTTGTTTTTGATTTCTTAAAATAGGAACCCACATGCAAAACTTCTTAAAATGAAGATTTTTTTGATGTTTTAGGAATGAAAATAATGTTAGGAAACTATGCTCTCACCCTTTTGGGATGATCAAAAATCCAGAAACATTATTGTCATTTTCTTATTCTGCCTGAAGTGTCTTTTAGTTTTGTAAACCCAAGGAATTGCATAGACGTATCCTCTCTCCTCACCTTCATGGATCTTGGGTGAAATATAAATCCATATAACTCCTTTAGTGTGGCTACCCCCCGAGTGCTTTAATAGAGCCAATGAGAGTGGATTTCCCAACTGGTAACAGGCTAAAGCCAATCCCTTCCGAACCAGTATACAAAAAACATCATTGTAGTGTTACAGTGAACAGGTGTTGATTGTGTTATACTAGGAAGAAGATCTCCCTCAGTACCCTTGTGGTGTGTTAAAACCTACAGAACGTAACTTCTATAGGCTAGGAGGCCTCCATTATGGAGCTAATCTGCTACAAGTATAACCACCTAGACGGATGCCCTTACTACAAACTGTGTTCTAGTATCCAAAAACACTCTATCTATTGGCATGGAAGGTTAGAGACCGACTAAGATATCCCACACTTTCATAGCTCGTATTGGAGACAACAGTCCCTTGGGAAGTCATTACCCTTGGGATTTAAAGCTTGGTGTCCCTGAGAAGTGAGTGCACTATAAGGAGAAGCCTGTGCCTCCAAGCTTCTAAGTTGTCCGCTGTGAGTAGGCGTGGCTAAAATTTGGTTCAAGTGGGAATTCAACATATATTGTCTTGGCTATCGTAGGATTGTAGTGTGTTTGTTATTTTATTTTTACAACAATCAATCTCCATGATGTATTTTGCGTGTGTGTTTACTGAAACAACAACAACAACAATGATCAAGCAATCTGGAAAAATGTACACTTTTGGTATTTGTCTATCATATCTCATCAAAACATGAAATCAAACATCAAAATGATCAACGATTCAAAATCTGCACTTCTAGGTGTTAGCTATCAACTCTTATCTAAGTTTCTACATCTGTTATTAGACTCTGGAAATATATCAAATTACTTTACGAATTGCTCTTCTTCTGTGAAGGTTCTGTTCAAATTTTCACAAATCTGTGTTCACATCAACATCATCACTCCTAGTCTGTCTTTGACTGCAATCTGTTGATAGTCTGACTCGTGGCTATTTGGAAATCTAATTTTTCTGTGCTAGTCCAAGTGACTTGTTACTTTAATCATTTTGTCTATGTTGTCCTTATCCTGAGTTGTGAGAGTAGGTTTGTTAACCTTGACTTAAGATCAGAGTCATTGCTTCTCTCTCTCAGTTGGACTTTATCTCCTTTGTCCTTTGGTCTTGGACTTAATTAGCACTTTAGATATCACTTCAGCACCTGACAGTCAATCAATTGATTTTTCATACCTCCTCTTCAATATTCTATGCAAGCGCATCAAGACAATCTTACAATGTCTAAAAGAAAATGGGATAAACTTTATGGTCTTAACAATGTGCAAGAAGAGATTCTTATGATAGCTTTATCAAAAACAATTCACAATATGCAATCTAAAATTCAAGAATTAAATGGGGACAAGGATACACAATCCAACAAATCCTCATCAGGCTCAATCTATCCTTTTCTATTTGATCATTATCAAGTGAGTGGCTCCAAAGCCCTAAAAGCTACTAAAACACCATGAAGTCTTCCTCCTAAGGGATTAGTAACATCATTAAAGAAAAACCTTGGGTTAAATGCATGAGAGACTTCAATCCTTTGGGGAAATCTTATGAATCTACATTAGAAGAAATTCTTGATAATGATCTCATCACATTACCTCAAGCCACATCACGTGGACAAGGACTCCTGAGTAACTATTGTGCATATCATCAACATAATGAGCATAAAACTTCATCTTGCATGGAGTTGAAACATAAAATCCAAGATCTCATAGATGATGGCATAATCAAAGTTGAAAATCCTAATGATTCATCTAATCTTGAGCATGATCAATATCAAGAATCCATATCTAGTAATGGTTCGCAGATCACATCTACTTCTTTCGCCATTCCTCCATCTCCTAACACTATAAAACCAGCCACACCATCCCCCATCTTCTAACTCTATTTTGGGTCCTTACATCCCAAAATCCATTACCTTGAATACTTCATCCATCTTGGGTCCTCATATACCAAGATCCATATCCACTCATACATCAAAGCCTCAAACTATTCCATCCATTTTTCCACTACCCTTCAAGGGGTGTGTCAATGTTGATCTTGTCACCATATCCTTCCATCCCTCTTATCCAATCCATCACATAAATCCTTGGCTACTATCTTCCTTATCCTCCATATCATTCTTCTCTACCATCACCCTATCAACATCTTTGAGCATAATTTCAGTGGCCTTGGACTATCATAGCATATATTTCAAAGGAGCACTATCTAAAGAGCACGAAGCTATAGTTCCTCCATAAAATAAAAAGTACAAAAAAAAGAAAAGAAAATAAAAAGTGCCTGGTGAAAACTTGGTAAACATGTATCTTGGTAGCAAAAGTAAAGATAAATCAATCCATCTTATGGTGAAAACCACTTCTTGTGGCACCTTGGATAAGTACCATGATGAAAAATTGGCAAACAGGCATCATGTGTAATTCCTCCTACTTACACTCTTCACTTGGGGGAAAGTTCCTTCCAAGTCATCTTATCCATCATACCTTATATCTAGCTATCCTGTGAGCATCCATGTTTCTTCTGGTGATCTTGACAAGGTTGATCCTATCCATGATCATCATGCCTCTTTCCATGCATTATCCTTTCCATTAGGGTATTCAATTGGTCTCATAAATGGCACCCTATTGTGACCTTGCTTATCCTGATTGCTCTATCATGGCTATATCCTATCTAATTGACCCCTTGGTCTTGATCAAAATGGAAAAAAAATAGGTTCTTAGAAGTCTCTTGACATGTCCACTCTTTTGGACCACATGATTTTCATGACATCAAGTCATTATCCTATATGCTATCCAACACCACTCCATGAGCCTACATTGTTATACTCCTTTTCCCTAGCTTGGGTAATCTTGAGGAGATTGTCTTTGAGGGTTGCATTCACTCGCTTCATCCATCATTTTCTATTCTTCTCATCCATCAAATTTCTAATCCATCTGTAATGATCTCTACCTTACTAGACATTGGGGGCAAACCAATGTGATCTTGCTTGAGACAAGAGTAATTTCTACAAAATCTAAAAATTGGAAAAAGTCCTAAAAAAATGATCATCTTGGTGAAAACCTAGCAATAGGTTCCTTGATGCATCAATCAAAAAAATAAAAAACATAAAAAAAAATTGAAATTGAGAAAAAGGATGGCGATACAGGCATGCTTACCAGGTTTTCAATGATCAAATCATCAAGAAAGACCCCATCTCTTGGGGCATCTCAGCTTCATTGCATCACATCAAGTTGAGATTATCATAAATCAAACAATAACCCAATCAATTGTCTTATACAGTGATGGATACACTCGAAACTAGACATATCAGTCTTAGACGAGCTATTCATTATTGAAACTAGGCATATTGATCAAATTGGCTTCATCACTTCAAATCAAGTCAATTTCTTCTCAATATTATCTCTGCCAAGTAGGTGAAAACCTGGTAAATAGGTGCCTCTTGTACTCAATGCTCCATCTATCAATGCTTAGTCTTGACAATCTTTTGCTTTAGTTTTTACATATCTTTTAGTCACTTTTGTGACACCAGTTCATCTAAGAACCCTCCTGGCTTGAAAGTGATCCAGAGTCATAACCTAGGGGCAATCAAATCAGATTTCTCCTTGCAGTATGAGTCAAGTCAATTATCGCCATTTTCTAATAGGGGCATGGGTCCCCAATTTTATCAAATCTTTGGATTACACCAGAGTCAATAATCTTGTCATTTTTGAAGGACAACTCACTACTGATGCAAACAGGTGTTTCTCAACACCACAATCAATAGTGTTTCTTAAAACTATCTTTGGATGCATCTGTGTTTCTTAAAACACATTGGATATTGCAAATGTAAACAAAAGATCGATAGCAATCAAACACAAAACACTCACAAGAACAATGATGTTTCTCAACACCTCATACATAAACACATCCAAAAACTTTGAAACTGGTTGAAGTATGTTGAACTTCTATTTGTATGCTGCCTATTCTCATTGACTTTCATTAATCTTTTCTTTGTCTACTGCTTGTTGGTGTGGTCCTGATGATCCGACAACGTTAAATAATTAGGGTGTATGTGATAAAAGCTCCTTCATTAAGGCAAAAAAGCCTCACATCCCTCAATCCTATTTATTTGTATGCCAAGGTGAGGTCAGAACTATCTCCTTTATTGTTATTACTCTGCTTGTTTATGTAAGATCACACTCATGGTTATATTGGATTTGAATGCCTCGATACTAGTGTACTCTTGCAACATAAACTGGAAACAATGTTCAGGTCATCTCAAATTTTATGCTTCGATGCTTATGTTGGTTTCCCATATTTTATTTGATGAAAGTCATATTCATTTTCTTATGGCCGCAGTGGCACCAGTAAGGATTGTATCAACTCTGATGTTCCAAAAATGCTTGATGATGAAAATTTTCAATTGCTAAAGCTCAATGACTACACCTTAGGTTGCATTCATGTTAGTCTTGCATCTGCATCTGCATATTGATGAAATAAGCATAATAACTATTTCTCTATCCAATGTGAAGGATCTAAGATTCTAATCGATCAATCTTCTCATTGTCAAGTGGTCATGACACCCCTTGCTAAATCAACTATCCTGATTCTATTTTTCAGGATTGAAATTGAAATCTGAATTTGACCACTTACACAACCAATGGAAATCTCTCATGATTTTCTTCTAATCAATCCATGTATCTTAATTTTGGTCAATCTCGGTGAAACCGGACCTCTCATCAAGTATATCTTTTGTCCTAACCATGGAGGACCTCTTTCTAATTAGATTAGTTTCTTCCTAAATTGTCTAATCAATCAAATTGCTTCTCATCACTGGGGCACCTAGCCATATTTTGATTTCACTCCTGAGGGGGTAGGATCAGGACATCAGCACTCCAGTGATCACATCCTCAATAAAAACCCCATCGCTTGGAGTATCTCAGCTTCATCGCATCAAATCAAGTTGAGATAATCTTAAATCTAAGGCAACCTAATCAATGGTCTTATACAGTGGTGAATACACTTGAAACTAGACAAGATCGATCTTATATGGGCTATTCATTATTGAAACTAGATACATTGATCAAATTGGCTTCATCGCTTCAAATCAAGTCAATTTTCTTGCTAATCAAATCTCTTAACGGTAATCAGTTTCATTGCTTCAAATCAAATTGGTTATTCATTCAAACCAATCAAAAGGGTTTAAGAGTTCCTGACAGATGTTTAGTTTCATCACGTAAAATCAAATTGAGCATTCTGTTTATATATTTTGATTGATCTTCATCCAATCAAGCTCAAAGTTGGTCTTCTTCTTCAGAAGAATAGTTTCATCACTTCAAATCAAACTATTCTTGGTCTTCTCGCTAATAGGTCTTTGAATCAATGCGCTAATCACACATCAATTCAAAGAGGGGCAAATGTAATCACCTAAAAATGGTCGCCTAAACCCTAGACCCCCAATCTCAACATTTAATCAAGAAACCCTAATCTTGATTAACCCTAAGTCCTAAATCAAACAGGCAATTATCAAATTCAAACTGATCTGACCTAAACCCTAGGTCCTAATCAATTATCTTACTTGATTAATTAATTAATTCCTAAAATCACATTACATTGGAAAATAAACTTTATACTATTATTTAATTGATATTCTAATATATTAATTAAATAAAAAATTATAAAATTGTTAATTTAATAAAAAGGAATTAAATTAATTATAAAAACATAAATGTGCATTCAAAATTGATTAATTTATTAAAAATGCATATGACATCATCAAATTCAGTTGACTGATTATCAAAATGGAAACAATCCGGTTCCACTCAGTTAACTGATTCTCATTTATTTATCATTTTGGAAACATTTCAGTTAACTGAAAATTGAATATGGAAGTTTCCAAAACAACTGATCAGTCAGTTCAGTCAACTGACTCTCTCGACCAATCAAATCAATTGCACATGGATTGTGCTTCTTCAATTGAATCTGAGCCACTCTTTTTGTTTGATCTCGACCGTCGATTCGAGAGAGATTTCTATAAAAGAGAAACTCTTTTCCTTCACAAAGGATCCTAACTTTTAATTAAAGTTATTATACTGCATTTTCATCTTAGCTTTCTTGCATCATTTAGCTTTTATTGTTGTTTATTACTTTCAAAGCATGCAAATCAATCTAATTTAGAGTACACTTGGTTTTGGGCTTAAAATTGAATCTCTCATATTTCAATTTGGTGTTTTAATAATAAAATCTAATTAGCTTTGGATTAACAACAATCTGCATTAGCATTTTTCATGTAGTTAGTCAATCATCTAGATTAAATCCTTTGTTTAGGTTAGTGTGTAGTCACTGAGCTTGCAATGACCTAAGAGAAAGCTCATACTCCAGCCTTCTAGAAGGCAACAGTTTGACCCTTTCAGACATGCAGGATGAATTAATCAATATTCATTTCTGTATGCAACTAAAGTATAATGACCATGTTGAAGTGTACTGCTAAGTGAGAGGTCCATTGTTAGCACACACAACTGTCTTGCAGGGTTGTACATAGGATTGAAAGTGAATTGAATCTATTTTCCAAGTTGAAATAGGCACAGATCTTATCAATTATTGGATATATTAATTTGATTGATTGTTAAATATTTGATATATTCTATCTAGCATTCATTCAATTTACAAATATTTTCAAAACATTTTTACAATTAACAAACACACTCTTAGTCTTGCAGTTTACGTTGTATTTATTTCAAGTGCTCTTTCCATAATTGAGAGAGAGGGTTTGAAGTGTATTATATCTACTATTAAAAACCTCCAACCAAAATATTAAGGTTGAGGTATAGGCCTACCAGCCTTGGTTCTGCAGAGCCAGAATTGCAGAAGTCCCAACCTTGCTTTTGGTTGAGACTTTTTAGTTGGCCAAATCACTTGGGTTTCCCAACATTGGATTGGAAATTCCATAGGAAATCCAATTTGTTCATTTGAGCACCAAAAAATTTTCAACTCTGCTGGGGAGTTGTTATCAGAATAGTTTTAGAATTTATGGTAAAGACAAACTCTACTGGGAGAAAAGACTCAAAAGACAGTAAGTATTTTCCTTCTGGAAAGAAGGTGGCGAATCTACAAATTTGATGTAGTTATATCTTGGTAAACTAATTTGGTTGTATTAAGTATTCATGTAGGGTGGAAGATCCTTGAATCAAGATTAGTTTGAATTAGATTTACATAGAAGTCTGAGGAGAGGAAAGAAACAAGCTCTAGATATGTTGTATACTGGACATAAGAAGTTCCTTGATAGGGAAAGAGGATTTTTCATTGAAGATGAAGCCCCTATATAAAGTCATCATAGTCATGAGAACAATGATGAAAATTGTAATCCTTTTTCCCGAGTTGATAGGGAAGAACATGAGCCTCAACATCGAATGAATCATGAAGAAGCAGATATGGAGGAAAATGATATAAAATTTGATTCTATCTTTCATGAAATAGCTAATACAGGCTCATGTAATGAAGAGATGGTTAGAGCTCTTAAGAGGCAACCATAGGAGATATTAAAGAAAATGAGAACACAAATAAATGTAATAAATTCACCAAGAGAATAAATGATGGAGAGATGAAGGGATAACAAAGGATGATAGAACTTTTATATACAATCCTCCTCATAGAAAGAATGGGGAGAAGATTTTCAACAATGATCACTAAACCATTGTTTGAACCGGACAATAGATGAAGACATGGAAGAAAAAATGATGGCAGTGAAGAGGTGATCATTTGAGACAACCAAAAAATGGGGAAAATCATAACCGAGGTACCCCAAGGAAGAAAAACATGGGAGATCATTATAGGGATGATCAAAACTACCAGGGCTTAAATCACTGAGTTCCTAAAGAGAAGAATGGGAATTTCTATAATATGGGCCAAGGAAGAAGAGCTCCAATGGTGATAGAAATATATAGGCATCTAGATTGCAATGGGATAGTTGGCTACCCAAACCCCATATCAAATGAATTAAGAAATGCCATTCAAAATTTTTTTTAGGGAATGGAGTGGAATTTGCTGAGAAACATACCATAAATGAAAAAAAATTATTGAAGAATTAGAGGAAAATAATGAGGATGTTTTCATGAAGTTGTTTATCCAGTCATTAACTGAAGATGCTTATAAGTGGTATAGAGGGTTTCTTGATGGATCCAACTCAAGTTTGTGTGACTTTGTAAATAAATTTGTTGAGCAGTTTGGTGATCATAATGATACATCTTTTGCATCTCATAAATTGACTAGCATTAAAAAGAATTTTAATGAATTAGTTGCAGAATTCAATAAAAGGTTTAATAAATTCTTAAGCAGAATACCAAGAGATATAAGACCTATTGATTCTTTCTTGATTTATTTCTATCTGAGTGCATTTGATAGAAAAACACATTATGAGATTAGATCACAAAGACCTGCAACTTTGCAGCAAGCTTTCAAAGTTGCTACTACTATAAAAAATGATAGAAAGGCTTCTGGAAGGATAAATAAAAGGGATGATACTAAATTATGCAATTCAAAGGTTCCTCTAAAAGGGATGATCTCAAAGAAGTCATGGATATGCTAAAAGATCTAAAGGTGAAACAAGGTAGGAGTGATAGGTGATCATTCCCTAAAAATAATAGATTTATATCGCAAGATATGCCCTATAATACTAGTTGGAAAGATGGTAAACTTGAAAGGCAAAGTTATGCTAAATAAAAACCTGATCCATTGAAGAGAAACAACCATTTGGTGGAGAGAAATCCTTGGTTTGAAGCTTGCACACTACCATATTCTACTGATAATTGTGTTGTTGCCTAGAGATCACAAGAGGATGAAGATCAGAGTAATGATCATCAACCCATGGTGAAAAATGTCTCATCTGAACCCATGTGGGGAAGAGATGATTACAGTTCTTTTGATGAGGATCATGTATACCATGATGGTTTGAACTAGATATATCAATGTGATAGGAAAAAAGGAGAGCTTCTAGTCATTAGGAGGTTAAAAAATGAGGAGAAAGAAGCATATACTATTGTAGCAATTGAGGAAGCACCGAGTAATTACAAACTAAGGAATAGAATGATAAATGATTATCAAGGGAAAATTGTTGGAATATCTATCAAGGCACCAAAGAAGAAGGTCATCTAACTAGACACACTAAAGATCAAAGATGATACTGCAAAGCTAGGGAAACAAGTAGATCATCATCAAGCTCCTAAACTGACAAAGCCAAAAGAGAAACCAATGGTTAGTAAGTTTACTCCCAATAATAGTTCTTTTATATCAAATGCTTTATCTCAGGTGAAAATTTCTATTCCTTTATTTGAGATGATGAAAATATTGGAATAAAAAGTTGAGGCTATGAAAGTGTTGTCTAATGTGGGTAATATTTTTAAAGAGGAATCTAATCAGCAACTAGTAAATGAAGAACCATCAATGGTTTATTTAGGAACTACTATTACTCAAAATGGAACACAAGCTGATCCTTTTTATCTCACTTTGATGATTAACAATAAACTTGTTAAGAATGTTGATTAAATGATGAATATTTGATGGAGATGATGAAGACCGAGTGATACCAAGTATCATGATTGTAGAATGGTTAGATTAGTTGTTGTTTTGTCATTATGTTACCATATGTTAAGAGGAGAGGTTAAATGAGTGAAAAATATAGATCAGACAATGATGAAGTAATGATGATATAGTTGTTTTCTACTATATATTTGATGTTATCAAATTGGTACATTTTATTGATCAAGTCTGGAACTACAATGAATTAAATTCATAACTGAAAGAGTAACTTTACTAAGCTAGACTGAGTCGGTTGGTAGAATGTTATATGAGTCGGTCATAGTTACCGAGCACCAAAGATGAGTTAGACATCGAGCAGTGAATGAAGTCAGTTACCGAGTTGCAAAGTAAGTTTTATCGAGTACAATTACTAATATTAAATGAGGATAAGATCAAATTTAAAGTGAAGCGATAATGAGATGGATGAGGAAATGAATTAAATGAAGTTTGCTACAAGATCTATGAATAGGAAAATGCAATGAGAAGATCTAAGGTGAAGATCAAGGGGTTACACAAAATTATATAAATTCCAAGAAAAAGTACAAGTTTCGAAGTAAAAGTGAAATGGTTTACTGAGTTGTGAAATATGAATAAGATGATCAAACAACTAAGCGCAAATGAAGGAAAATAAAATTATGGAGATTAAGAGGCAAAAGTATGTCTATATAAAGAATGAGAAATACACAGAGTGTAATGCTATTAAAAAATTGAACAAAGAAGAAGAATAAGATGAAGAAAAATATTTACTGAGTAGAACAGAGAAAGAGAGATTGAAGAATCTATAGTCTGAGAAAGAGATATATGGAGTATGTGATGCCAATATTAAATTGAGCATAAAGGATCTGATACAAGAAAAGGTAGTTTCTATATTTATAGATCAAAGTTTACTGTTGCTTATTAATATTTGTAACAGAGAAATCTCTTAACGTAGTGAATCTAACAGTCCTATCTGTAAAACCTAGACTTAGGTGACTTTCCAAAAGAGTATTTAAAGAATTCTAATAAGGCCACTCCTAACAGGGTGAAGATCTTTATAGATCTGAGGTAAATCCCCTAATAGTGTTACATTTAGAAAATGTGTTTGTAATCTTTAACATGATAAGTTCTTAACCGAGCATACTTCAGAAGGGTATATTTTTTTTTTGGGTTACAATTCCCACAAAGGTTTTTCCCAAATTGGATTTCCTCGTTAAATCCTGTGTCAACTGAGTTATATATGATATTTACATGGTTAATATGATGTTGCAAAGTTTGAATGATTGATTTACATATATGAGATGTATTTATGCTTATGTTATTGAGTTATTTGGTGAATTGGTTATTTACTGTATTTAGTACTACCGAGTGAATCAGTGAGTTCAATTTTAAGTGTTTAAGTTTTGATTTGTCTGATTCAACCCCCTCTCAGTGGGACCAAAAATTGGTATCAGAGCTTTGTTACTCTGAAGTGATAAGTTTGAAAGGACTTGAGTCAAGATCTAAATATGTATAAGAGGGAAGACCCAAAGCTGAATAGGGATCTTTTCTCTACATGGAAAAGTAGAATGAGATTGCATGTGTCTAGAGTAGGAGAATATGGACTTCACTTTCTTGATAATGAATATGTAGTACCAACTACTACACCTATGACTATTAGTGAGAAAAGATAGAAACATGAATACACACAAGTTATGATTAAGATTTCTTCTACACTTACTGACCAGGAATATGATGAGCTTGATGGCTGCACAACTTCAAAACAAATGTGGGATAAGCTTATTTTGACCTATGGTGGAGATCAACATGTTCAGAAGGCTAAAGCATAAATCTTGAGATGAAAATTTGACTCTGTGAATGAAGGAAGGAGAGAATATAATACAGTATAGTAAAAGACTTAAGGAGACTATTAATGCTATCAGAGGAGCTGGTGGTATCATAACATAGGATTTAAGTCTACTTATAAGATTGAATCTACATTTAAGTCTACTTTAAAGATTGGAAAGGCTAGGGAAGCTGTGGGTAGAAATGGATATTTTAGCAGTGCTAGTGAGAAATTTTATAGTTGTACTGAAGGTCTTGAAGAGTTATTTACTGAATGTGATGAGAATGAAAGAGAATTTGAAGCTTTATTGGCTAGAAGGCTACATAGAGGAAAGACAAATGCCAAGGTAAGTTACCCTTGAAATGTTTTAATTGTGATAAAGTTGGTCACTTTGCATCTAACTGTCCAAAGAAAGACAATGAAGAAAAGAAAGATAAAAAAGATAAGGACAAAAGAGAAAATAGATTCCGGAGATACAAAGACTACACAAACAAAGGTAAGAAATATTTTCATATTGCTAATGAAGGACTAAGTGATGATGATTATTTTGATAGTAATGATGGAAAAGAAGTTGTTTGTGTTTATATAAAAGATGATTTTGATGAAGAAGAACCTAGAGCCCTAATATCACAAGTAAGTAAGAATGAAACATGGATTATAGGTAGTGGTTGTTCACATTACATGATTGGTGACACACTTAAGTTTATTTCCTTGGAAAAACATGATGGAGGTTATGTTAGATTGGGTAATGATAGTCCATATGCTATGAAAGGAAAATGATCTATAATTCTACCAAATAACACAAGATGTGATGATATTTATTGGGTTGAAGGATTCAAGTATAATCTGTTGAGTGCTTCACAACTAAACAATACAGGTCATTGACTAGAATTTCAATATGGAAGGGTGAAAGTATTTGATGATAAGAGTAATTTGATTGCTACTGGAGAATAATCTAAAGGTAATATATTTTATCTTGATACTTATATGAAGAGTTGCCTATTTTCTCAAGTTGAAGATGTTTGGTTATGGCACAAAAAGCTTTGTCACGTTAATTTTGATAACTTAATCAAAGTGAGTAAGAAGAGTAGAGTAAGAGGACTACCGAGACTTGAAAAACCAGAGAATGCTATGTGTAGAGAATGTCAGATGGGTAAGATGACTAAATATAGTTTTGCAAGTAAGACTTATGTTACACTTGGAATTTTGGATTTAGTTCATACTGATTTATGTGGACCCATGAGGACTCAAAGTTATTATGGAGACATATTTTATTTTATTTGTGGATGATTATTCTAGAATGACGTCTGTAATGTTTTTAAGAGAAAAATATGATGCATTTAAAATGTTTAAGTGGTATAAGGCCTGAGTTGAAAAATAAACTAGAAGATGATTGAAATGTCTGAGATCTGACAGAGGATGTAAGTTTACTTCTGATGAGTTTACATTGTTTTACAATGATAATGAAATTAGGAGACAGTTGTCATCACCAAGGACATCAGAACACAATCGGATTGCTAAGAGAAGAAATATATCTATTGTTGATTGTGCTAGGACACTGATGATTGAAAAAGGAGTTTCATAGAACTTCTCGAGGGAAGCTGTGAATACTTCTATTTATACATTGAACCGAGTACAAATGAAGAAAGGTACCAACTGTATATGTTAAATTTGGCCTTGTTATTCAACCATACACTTCAAAATAGTCCTTGTTCATCAGCCACATATAGAAGTGAATATGAGTTATTCATCCTGCATGCCTGTATGATTCGACCTGTTGCCTTCTATCTAGGTGGGGTTTCGAATAGCTCTCAGAATGAGAGTCTCAAAACCATAGACCAATATTAGAATGAAGGATTTTTTTCCATGAATGTGATGCAAGATAATGCAAGATTAATCTAAACGAAATTAAACAAAGACATGATTGCAATGCAATTAATCTAAGAAATTGACATTAATCTATTGCAAATGATAGCTAAATGTAAATGAGATTATCAACTAAAATGAAGTAGCAATTCTTTGTTCTAACAATGCATATTTTTCTCAGAGGGATTTGAATGAGAAATGGGAGCTCTTTTATAGACTAAGAGTCTGCTCAGAATAGAAACTTTCCTTTTTGAAATAAAATAGATAGAAAATCTAGTTAAAATTAGCAAGCTTTCTTTAAATGAAAACTGTGAACTGTTTTCCCTTTGTTTTAAACTGTTTTCTTTTTGATTTTAACTGTTTTCTTTCTCTTTAAAGAACAGTTAATTCAAGTTTCTATTTCTGAACTGGAGAGAAGATTTTTGAGAGAATATTTAATTAAATAAATAGAATATGACCTCATAAATGTGTTTTTCTTAGTTATCTGGATAATTAAATTCAATTTTTGAAATGAGGATATTTATTTAATAATTAAATATTATTTAATTCCTTTTTATGTGTTCTAGCTAAAAGGTGTGAATTTAATTTAATTAAAGTGCTAGGACTTCATAATTAAATTAATTCAATCAGAGGGTTTATTTAGCGAATAGAGATTTAGGATTTAAATATAATGTATGATTAATGAAAATTTATGATTTTCTGCATTTGACACTTAGGTCGAGTAGAGTTAGTCAAAACTCAGAATTGCCTAGTACAATAGGACTTTGATGATTAAGAAGAATGACAAATGCAACAAAATTGGTTAGGGTTGCAAGATGCCAATTTTGGGGTGTTACATTTTTCCCCTCTTTGAATTGATGTGCAAGCAACGCATTGATTCAAAGAATATTCTAATGCATGAAGCACAAAAGAATAGATTTGAACATTGGTGATGCAAAGTTTGATTGATGAAGATTTTAGAGCCATCTCTAGGACAGATCTTGACTCTCTGAAGTCTAGGTTAGGTTGCCAAGATGCCGGTCAAGTAGAGTTTTTGAGGATCATCTCCAGAATGAAGCTTGATCCTCAGGGATACAGGTTAAAATGCCCATATACCTAATAGATGAGATTTCAAGAATCATCTCCAGAACAAAGCTTGATTCTCAGGGATCTAGGTTAGAATGCCATGATACCTAATAGATCAACATCTTTCAAAGACTATCCCCAGAATGAGGCTCAACCTTCAGGAGTTAGGGTTAGATTGCCCCGATACCTGTCCATAAAAAGATAGTCAAAAGAGGTTTTCAAAACTATCTCGAGAATGAAGCTTAGTCCCCCAATATCTAGGTTATATTTTCCAAACACTGGTTAGATTGATATCTTTCACAAGACTATCCCCAGAACGAGGCTCAACCTTTAGGAGTTAGGGTTAGATTGCCCCAATACCTAATAGATTAAGACTTTGAGAATAATCTCCAGAATGAATCTTGATCCTTAGTGATCTGAGTTAGATTTATTAGATACCTAATAGACTGATATATTTCAAAATATTGTCCCCAGAATGAGGCTCAACCTTGAGGAGTTAGGGTTAGATTGCCCTGATACCTGTTGATTGAAAGATAGTCAATAGATATTTATTTATTTATTTATTTTTTTCGTGGATGCATCAAAGTACCTATTGCTAGGTTTGCACCAAGATGATCATTTTTTAAGGAATTTTTACAATTTTTAGATTTTTAGAGATTTTTGCAATTTTGTAATTTTTTTAGTCTTTTTTAGATTATCGATCTCAAGCAAGATCACAATGCTGTGCCCGCAATGTATAGAAAGGTGGAGGACATTACAGATGGATTAGCAAGCTGATGGATGAGGTGAATAGACAATGATTAATGAAGAGGGTGAATGCGACCCTCAAGGACAGTCTCCTCAAGATTACCCAAGCTAGGGAAAAATGAATATAGCAATGTAGGCTCATGGAGCGGTGTTGGATAACATATAGGATAATGACCTGATGTAATGAAAAGAATGTGGTAAAAAAGAGTGGACATGTCAAGAGAATTATAAGAAACAATTTTCCATTTTTGTCATTCTTCATTTAGATCAAGACCAAGGGGTCAATTAGATAGGATAGAGCTATGATGGCACAATCGGGATAAGGGGCAATGGAGGTATAAATGAAAGTTTTGGATTATGGAGAAAAGGATGCTCAGAGATAGGAAGGATAGGCTTGGGATAAGCAAGATCATGATAGGGTACCATGGATGAGAGAAAGTGAATAGGCTGATGGAAAGGATAACAAATGTTAGGATACATAGTGTGTTCACGGATAGGCTCAACCTTGTCAAGATCAGCAGAAGGAACATGGATGCTCATGAGCTAGCTGGATGTAAGATATGATAGATAGGATTACAAGGAAGGAACTTGCCCCCAAGTGAAGAGTACAAGTAGGAGGAATTATGCATGACACCTATTTGCCAGGTTTTCATCACAGTACTTATCCAAGGCACCACAAGAAGTGGTTTTCACCATAGGACGGATTGATTTATCTTTACTTTTGATACCAAGGTGCCTGTTTACCTGGTTTTCACCAAGGCACTTTGTTTTTTGTATTTTTTGATTTATGGAGGAACTTAAGCTTATTTCTCTTTGGATAGTGCTCCTTTGAAGTATATTTTATGATAGGTCAAGGCCGCTGAAAGTATGCTCAAAGATGTTGATAGGGTGATTGTAGAGAAGATGATATGGAAGGTAAGGAAGATGGTAGCCAAGGATTTATGTGGTGGATTGGATAAGAGGGATGGAAGGATATGAGATGGATGAGTAGGAGGTAGGTGCAAGATATTGGATAGGGTATGGTGATAAGATCAACATTGACACACCCCTTGAAGGGTAGTGGACAAATGGAGGAAAAGTGGATGGAATAGATTGAGACATTGATGGATGAGTGGATATGGATCTTGGTATGCGAGGACCCAAGATGGAGTTAGAAGATGGGAGATGTTTAGATGGAGATGAAGTGGAAGACTTTGGA
>MU227491.1:3529583-3548152 GCA_018584345.1 Thuja plicata
CTATATATATATATATATATATATATATATATATATATATATATATAAGTTTCAAAAATAAAAAAGAACTCTTTGCTGGTGAAAAATAAAAAAAAGGTCTGTGCTCAAACAGTAAGCATAAGGAGACCCTTTTTTTATTATTTTTGATTGCATGCTTATAATCTAGGCATTAAGGCAATGCTTTTGTAGGAAACAAATTTTTGATCTCAGTTTTTCTTTTGTAATAAAATTAAAAAAAAACTTTAAGTGTGAAATAATAATAAATTTTCCCAAGTCTTTCATATACTCTTTAACCAATTTAAATTTTAAATTAATCTAATGAAGTATAAGCCAAATTTGCAATGAATAAAATAATGTTTTAAAATTACATATAAGAAAACCTATACAAAAATTTACTTAATAATACCATAACTTATTGAAAACAATAGGAAGATAACTTGTATAGTAATTCATTTACTTGTAGAAACACAAGTGAAATATCCAAAATTTCTTTTCCATTATTATTTCTAATTTTAGAATGCATAAACATTTTATCCTTTGTTTCTGAATATAAGCACAATAAATCTCCAAACAATAATAGATGACATATTCGTTCAAAATTCCATTCTCAATCTATATACAACTTAATCCCATATTCAATGCAAGGTTACAATGGTGATTTTCAATTTCAAGTCTTCAACTTATACATTATTCACAAGCTCCTACATCTAGCTGAAACCTGTTAGATGAGGTTGACCATGGAGGCTCACCTCCCAACCTAGACCTTTTCAAGGTTAGCCTTGAGCCAGGGGATCTAGTATGGAACGCGTAAAAAATAGGAACTCACAAAGCACACAAGAACTCAAACAAATAGATAAACACAAAGGTAAAACTCCCTAACATGGAAAAAAGGAGGAAGGTCTCCAAGAGACCTTCCTGAAACAGGGGTGGTGGTAGACTAGCACATGAAGAGAAGCCATAGTATTAAAACAAAATATCAAGCCACACATGGACTTGGAATAACTATCTACACAAGATGCAGTCATAAATAAAAATCTCCTTATGGCCCCCAGGTGCCCTCAAGCCATACTTAGCATCATGGATATCAAGAACCCCATGTCTTTCCCTCCTCACATGGGAGACTCTGTACTAACCTGGAGTCATTTCCTACCACCCCCTTCAAGGTCACTATGCCCTCCCAAGGGTGAGTGTGCCTTGAAGAAAACCCATTCACAAAAGTATTCACAAATAAAAACCACATACTAAAACTCCAAAAACTCAAACTTGAAAAACTTAAAATATACATAGGACTCCATTAATGGAGATCCAAGCTAAGAACATACATAAACAAAAAAATTTACTCTAAGAGGAACCAACCTTACTTCCAAGATTATGGCAATCTGAAAATCTGAGATGAGCTATCCTTCCAAGCCTTCTCTTCCAAAAATTCCTTCAATCTGCAATTGTCTCTAAAGGTAGAGAGTGGGTGAACAACCCAAGATTTCCCTAAAACCTTCCTTATAAAGGAAAAACTCCAAACTATGAGGAACCAATCAAAGAAGATGTGACCCTAACCATCCCTTTCTTCCCACTTGCATTCCTTCTCCATAAATGGAGTTAAACGCAACTTGGGAAGAAAAGTGAGGTTAACCAAAACCTCACAACTATTCAAATTCGCTCAAGTTGAAAAAGGAGACTTTAGGGGAGTCATAATTGGGTTTTAAGGCTCTTAATGGGTTGAAAACGACCCCTAACCCCTAGGGTACCAACTTGGGTAGCTAAAACTGACCCCGATTACCTTTTAGGAGCCTAAAAGACCCTCCTAAACTACACCTAAAGTTAACCCACAGATTTTTAAGTCAAGTTGACCATTTAGAAGAATTATAACCTTAGGTAGGCTTTAGTACTACACTTAGGTAACCCCTAGTTTTCCCTACACATATCCTTGATCACTTAACTAGCCATGCCAACACTTAATTAAAACAATTGCCAAAATTGGCACAATTTAATAAATAAATGACATGGCTTAATCACATTCAAATTAACTAATTTAAATACACACATACAAACCACATTTACAAATAAATAACATATATAACAAGGTACATGTTTCTTTGTATAAACATGACCTTGGCATTCACAGAATAACATAGGTTCCAATTTTGGGTCCCCGATTTAGATCCATGGTCAACTATCCCTGCACACTCATTGCACACATTAGTAGATCCAAAATAACATGATATGAAAGCATAATACGACATAAATACTAAATTGCATATAAACTATATCTGCATTTGAATTTAAATAAACATATCATCGGTTTCCTAAACAAATATCCATCACAATTGCATTTACATAATTTATCTCATATGTGACATCATCATAAATTGAAACTGAATCAAAACATATATTATCTCGAGTTTAGCCTGATTACATAATATGGTACTAAATATATAACATAGGATTCAATAGATCTTCAAATACATAAGTCTTAATAGTAAAAGTATGTCTAAACAATAATCAATGAAAGCATAGAAAATAAAGAAGTAAAACTATGACGGTCTAATCTAGATTTCACATCCACCCACTCTAGGCATGAAATTCCTCTTGGAGTTCATCAAAGGTGAGGGTACTCTGATCTCATCTGTGTTGTGTCCTCCTAAGAGGCTATAACCTCATCATGGAAATCCCACTAGACCCTAACCTACTCTATCTCTCGGCCTCGAAGGCCCAATGTCCACCGAGTGAATATAAGAATTGGCTACAAAGACAGTTTCCCATCCTACTCCACCTACAAGGCATGCCAATATATCACATGAGACTCATTATATATATACTTCTGCAATACTGAAACATGAAACACATCATAGATGCGTGACAGGCTAGGTGGCAATGCTAAATGGTAAGCAACTGGTCCTATCCTCTCAAGGATCTCAAAAGGTCCAAAAAATCAAGGTGCAAGCTCAGAGCCCTTTCCAAAGCGGATTGGACTCTTATGTGGTCACACTCTCAAGAAGAGCCTATCTCCAACCAAGTAAGTTTGATCTATCCTCTTTGCATCTGCATGCTTCTTTTTCCTATCTTGAGCTTCCACTAGACATTGTCTAATCAAGGTCACCTACTGCTCTATATCTCTGACTAGCTCAACACCAATGGAAAATCTATCCTTGATCCTATCCTAGCTGAGTGGGGTCCTACATGGCCTATCATAAAGATCCTGGTAGGGAGGCATTTCCAAGGATGTCTGGTGCTTATTTTTATAGGAAAAATCCACTAGGTGTAGGTATTCCTCCCACCGGGTCTAATGGTCCATGACGTACATGTGAAGCATGTCTTCTAACACCTGATTGATCCTTTCGGTATGTCCATCAGTCTCAGGATGATAAGATGTGTTGAAATTGAGCCTAGTGCCCATAGCTACCCAAAGTTCTCTCCAAAAGGATGAAGTGAAGAGAGAATCTCTATCCGAGATGATCTTACGAGGTACACCATGAAGTCTGACTATATCCTGCAAGAACACCTGTGCCACTACTAGTGCAGTAAAGGTAGTATGCACGGGTGAAAAATGAGCCACCTTGGTCAACTTGTCGACTATCACCATGATGGCATCATGATGAAGAGAAGACATAAGAAGACATACTATGAAGTCCATAGAAATGGTGTCCCATTTCCACACTGGTATCTCATGATGCTGAAGGAGACCACCTAGATGATGGTGTTCTGCTTTCACCCTCTAGAATTCTAGGCATCTAGCTACCATCCTAGAAATATTCAATCTGATGCCGGGCCAATGATAGAACTATCTCAAATCGGCATGCATCTTCTTAAGTCTAAGATGCACTGCATAAGGGGCTCTATGAGCCTATAGCATCACAAACTCACACGATACCCCAAAAGAAGGTATATAAATATGTCCTCTATGATGCAATAGTCCATCAAAATCTAAAGTATACTCTAAAAAATTCCCCTCAAGGGGTCTCTGAGATTGAATCAGCTCACAAACTTCTGCATACATCTCATCTCCATGTAAGTGATGAAGAATGCAATCTCTCAAATCCGTGCTAGTGGACATGGAAGATAGCTCATGCTGTCTCCTACTCAAGCAATCTGTGACTACTTTCTCTTTCCCCTTAATGTAATGAATATCAAAATCATATTCACATAAGAACTCCATCCATCTCCTTTGCCTAGCATTAAGGTTCAGCTAAGTGAAGATGTACTCAAGACTCTGATGGTCTGAATGAAGTTCAAACTAATGCCCTAAGAGAAAATGTCACCATCTTACTAAAGAATGCACCACTTCTGTGAGCTCAAGGTCATGGGTAGGGTAGTTGAGATTGTGATTCTTTAGTTTCCTAGACTCGTAGGCTATAGCTCGCCCACCTTTCATAAGAACTACTCCTAAACCATCCAAAGAAGCATCTATGAAAACCAAAAAGTCAGAAGAGGGCTCTGGAAAAACAAGAATGGGTGCACTGGTAAGTACTCTCTTGAGCTCCTAAAAATCCCTATCGCACTTCTCAGTCCACTCAAACTTATTTCCCTTTCTCTAAAGAGAAGTAATGGGGTGTGCTACCTGAGAGAAGCCCTCAATACTCTATCTATAGTAACAAGCTACTCCTATGAAACTCCTAACCTCGGTCGTAGTGGTAGGTGCTGGATAATCCATAATGGCATCAATCTTGATGGGTTTTCCAAGATCCCATCATGTGAAAGAACATGGCCTAGATACTTGACCTCTTCTCTGAAGAAAGAACACTTCGACAAGGTGCCATACAATTGATTTTCCCTAATACACTGCAAGACTTGTCTCAAGTGTTCCTCAGGCTCTTTCTCATCTTTGGAATATATCAAGATGTCATCAAGAAACACAAGTAAAAACTTGTCAAGGAAGGTAGAAAATACTCCATTCATAAGGCTCATGAACACAGTTGGAGCATTCATAAGACCGAATGGAACCAGAGTGAATTTGTAGTGGCCATTTCTAGTGTGAAATGCGGTCTTGTAAATATCACTATCCATTATCCTCAACTAATGGTATCCTAATTTTAGGTCTATCTTTGAGAATACTCAGGCACCTTGTAACTGATCAAACAAGTCATCAATCCTAGGTAGTGGATACTAATTCTTGATGGTTAATTTATTCAACTATTAGTAATCCATCCATAACCTAAGAGATCCATCTTTCTTCTTCATGAAGATAATTGGTGCACCCCAAGGAGAAATACTAGGATGCATGTGTCCTTTCTCTAATAGTTCCTCAAGATATATATTGAGCTCATTAAGATCATTAGTGGTCATCCTATAAGGTGCTTGGAAACTGATTCTACTCATTGTACAAGATCTATGTGAAAGTCAACCTCTCTACAAGAAGGCATACGAGGTAGCTCTAAAGGAAACACATATGCAAATTCCTAAAGAATGGGGAAGTCATAAAGAGAAGTTTCCTTCTCTAGTTCTTCTTACCTATCACTGATGGTGATAGTATACAATTGGCATCCCTTCTACATGCACCACTTAAGATGCATAGTGGAAATCACATGGAGGGATATAGGCCTATGGATTCCAGAAATTATTGTATCTATACCATCATCATCCAAACATTTGTTCTTCTTATTACGACAATCAAGCTTGGCCATGTGTGAACTTAGCCAGTCCATCCTAAGAACTAGACCATAAGATCCAAGTGGATGAACTCTGAGATCTTCTATGGTTGTTATGAAACCAATATGGATCAGAAAATATCAAACCATAGAAGTAACAAAAAATATAGCTCTTGAAGCTAACTCTACTTCCTATCTAACCTCTTGTCTAGCTATCACTAGCCCACAACGCTCCACAACCGATGGAGAAACAAAGGAGTTAGTAGCTCCTATATCAAATAAAGTGGAAATATCACCACCTCTTATCTTACCTGAGGCCTCAACAGTGATAGTCTGGTGCTCTTCCTAGCAATTATCCACCACTGCAAATACCATGTGGGACTTTCCCCTATCCCCAACTATCAGTTCTGACAATTCTACACCCTAACTACTATGTGGGACTTTCCCTTATCCTTTTTCCTGAGTTGATAGGGAAGAAGACGAGCCTCAACATGGAATGAATAATGAAGAAGTAGATATGGAGGAAAATAATATAAAATTGGATTCTATCTTTCGTGAAATAGCTAATGCAAGCTCATATGATGAAGAGATGGGCAAAGCTCTTAAGAGGCAACCAAAGGAGATATTAAGGAAAATGAGAATACAAAGAAGTGCAATCAATTCACCAGAGAAAAAGGATGGAGAGATGAAGGGATAAAAAAGGATGATAGAACTTGTATATACAATCCTCCTCATAGAAAGAATGGTGAGAATATTTTCAAGAAAGATCATACTAATCTAATCCATTGTTTGAACTCGACAATAAAGGAAGACATGGAAGAAAAAATGATGGTAGTGAAAGAGGTGATGCTTGGAGACAACCAAAAAATGGGGAAAATCATAACCGAGGTAACCCAAGATAGAAAACATGGGAGATCAATATAGGGATGATTAAAATTACCAGGGCATAAATCACCAAGTTCCTAGAGGGTAGAATGAGAATTGCTATAATATGGGCCAAGGAAGAAGAGCTCCAATGGTGATAAAAAGATATAGGCAACTAGATCTCAATGGGATAGTTGGATACCCAAACCCTATATCAAATGAATTAAGAAATTCCATTACAAAATTTTGAGGGAATGGAGTGGAATCTGCTGAGAAACATATCATAAATTTAAAAAAAAAAAAAACATTATTGAAGAATTAGAGGAAAACAATGAGGATGTTTTCATGAAGTTGTTTGTCTAGTCATTGTTAGGAATAAGGTGTCTCAACCTTGTATATTTCCTTACATTTGATATTTTCCAAATGTTGGCATTTTGGACAATGTGTAAGGTAATCATGACTAAAACAGTTATGATAGATTCCTATGACGGTCATTAATATTTGTAAGAGCTAATTGTGAAAGATTCGATGATGGATGAAGACATGCAAGACATGTGGCAGTTGATAAAGTTGACAACTGTACACTCTTCGACAACCATGGGGTTTGGGGCATCACACCAAAATTTTTTTTTGGGTTCCTATTTTCTCAAAGAATGGTAAAACCCTAATACGACTATCTTTGGAAGTTGCCCTAAAAGGGAAGCGCATGATATAAGCATTTTTTAGGGTTGCAAATTAGGGTGTGAAGTAAGTGTATTGTTGGAACATTTTTAGGTTGCTAGATTGTCTTCAAGTGTTGATAATATTATAGAAGAACTTGCATTGCAAGTGTATTATAAACTGTAATAGTTTTGATTAATACATTGTGCAGGTTTTGGAGTGATGGGGTTTTTTAATGAAAGGTTTCCCTAGGGTAAATCATTGTATCATTATCATTTTTCTATGTATGGATGTTATTGTAGCAAAATCTGAGTTAATTTTATTATCATTCTGTAATTGATAAGGGTTAAATATGAATTTTCATGATCCTCTCCTTAGGAGTTTAGCGTAGGGAACTATTTTCCGCATACTTTGTTTCCTTTTAGTTGGTATCAGAGCTTGGCCAGTTTTGGTTCTATTTGTTAGGGTACAAGTTTTTTGAGCTAATATCCAGTTCAGTGGGAGTATTGTTGTAGAGTATTCATAACCTTATTGCAGGAAGAGATGGCAGGTTCTTCATATAGTATAATGGAGGTGGAAAAGTTCAATGGCACAAACTTTGAGTTGTGGAAACTCAAGATGGAAGACATGATCATAGACTGTGATGTATGGGAGGTGGTTGATAATGATATCAAACTAGTAAACATGCCTCAAGAAGATTGGGATCTCAAGGATCAGAAAGCTAAGGGTCTCATTAGACTCTATCTAGTAGATTTTGTTCTCCTGAATGTTATTGATGAGAAGACCGCAAAAAAATTGTGGACATGACATGGGTCTGTGTATCAGGCCAAGTCCTTGGTGAATAGATTGTTACTAAGAAAGAAGTTGTATTCTCTAAGAATAGAGGAAGGAGGATCCGTTGTAGATCACCTTAACACTTTTAACATGTTGATTGCACAATTGACATCAACCGGTGTCAAGTTGGAGGAGGAGGATCGATGTATTACCTTGCTATGTTCCTTGCCAGATTCATGGGACCATCTTGTGATGGCCCTTGGGAGTACTATTGTCACTTTCTAAATGGAAGATGCGGTGTCTTTGCTATAGTTTGAGGAGATGCAAAGAAAGACTTCTAATTCAACCAAGGAAGCCCTTACTATTTGCGGTAAATCCAAAGACAGAGGAAAGAAAAATGACAAGAAGTCTGAAAAGGGTAGATCGCAATCCTGTGGGATGTCTAAGATTCCTGGAAAGTCTAAGGAAACATGTTGGAACTATGGTAAGACTAGGCACTTCTATAAGGACTTCAAAGAGCCAAAGAAGAAGAAGAAAATCCTAGATTTAGATTCTGACAAATCTCAAGAGGATGGTGATGATTTTGTCACAGCCTTGGCCACCCATGCATCTGATGATGTGTGGCTGATTGACTTGGGTGCTTCTTTTCACATGAAATCTCATAAAAGTTGGTTCTCAAAGTACAAGGAGTTTGATGGTGGAAAGGTGTACCTGGGTGATGATTCTCACCTAGAGATAGTTGGATGAGGAAGAGTCACTATCAGATTCCCTGATGGACAAGTAAAGGGGATCAACAAGGTAATGAACATCCTGGGTTTGGCATGAAACCTGTTATCTATAAGTATGCTAAATGATGCAGGTGTGCAAGTTTTTTTTTTGAAAGATGGATGCAAGATGATTAGAGGAGCTATGGTTCTCACGAAAGGTACTAGGAGAGGTACCCTATTTCATCTTGATGCTTGCACTTTACAGTGTAATAGTTCTTTTGTCTCAAGGAAGAGAGCAACAGTCACTTCATCTCCACCATCTGAACCAGCAATGAAGAAGTCTATAGTAATGGGTTCCGATGGTAGTGCAACAAGTGTACCTAAGGGTGCTAACACTTTGGAAGGAAAACTTCCTGTAGAAAAGACAATGTTGTGGCATATGAGATGTGGCCACATTGGTGAGAAGGGTCTCAGAACCCTGAAAAATAAAAACCTCATTGAGAGGTTAAATGATTGTAATCTTGAGTTTGACTTCTATGAACACTGTGTTTATGGTAAGAAAAATTGTATTCAGTTTTACTCCAGTTCTCACAAGTCTTCTAGTATTTTGGATCTTATCCATTCAGATGTGTTTGGTCTTGTTAAAGTTCCTTCACTCTCCAAATCTATAGATTTTGTATCTTTTATAGATGATTATAGTAGGACATGGATTTATTTCCTTAAAAGAAAGACATAAGTTTTCAGTCAGTTCAAGGAATTTAAAGCTCTTATAGAGAATCAGACTGGTAAAAGAATTAAGTGTGTGAGAGCTGACAATGGTGGTGAGTTTTGTTTAGTAGAGTTTGAACAGTTCTATAAAGAGTGAGGAATCAAGAGGCATAAGACAAATCCTTATACCCCACAAAAAAATGGAGTTGCAGAAAGAATGAACAAGACATTGATGGAGAAGGCTAGGAGTATGCTTAGTGGAGCTAGCCTTGAACAAAGGTTTTGGGCTAAAGCTATGGCCACTGCTTGCTATTTGGTTAACAGATCTCCTACATCAACTCTTGTTGGTAAGACACCCTTGGAGGTGTGGTCTGGTAAGAAGCCTTCAATTAGACATCTTCGTGTTTTTGGTTGTGAAGCTTATGCACATGTGCCTAAGGAGAGAAGATCTAAGTTGGAAATCAAGGCTGTAAAATGTATCTTCATTGGCTACAGTGTTGGTGTGAAAGGATACAAGCTTTGGGATCCTGTGATTGGTAAGGTGTTGTATAGTAGAAATGTTATTTTTAGAGAGCTAACACCTTCTCCTATTATGCTACAACCAGATGAAAAATAAATGAAAGAAGATGTTGTTCAGTTGCCTCCTACCCCTAAGAAGACTGAACAAAGAGACCGTGTTGGATCTGATGATGAGGAGAGCTCTAGAAACTCTGAAAATTTAGAAGAAGAGGTAGAACAACCTCAACCTCAACCCTTGAGGAGATCCATGAGAGAAAGAAAGCAACCAGAGAGGTTTGGATTTTCTATGTTAGATTCCAGTTGTGCTTATGACTTGATTACAAACACTGATGAGCCTAGATCGATTAAAGAGGATATGGGTATGAAAGATCCAAGTTCCTAGATTGAGGCCATGGATGATGAGATGGATTCATTAGAGAAGAAGTAAACTTGGGACCTAGTACCTTTGCCTAAAGGGCGGAAACTTGTTGGAAGCAAATGGGTGTTTAAAAAGAAATTATGTGCAGATGGCAGTGTTGAGAGGTACAAGGCCAGATTGGTTGCAAAGGGTATTAAAAGATGGAGGGAATTGATTATGGTGAAATATTATCTCTTGTTGGAAAGCTTACATCCATTAGATTTTTGCTATCTTTAGCAGCATCATATGATTTAGAGGTAGAACAGATGGATGTGAAGACAACTCTCCTTTATGGTGATTTGGAGGAAGAGATCTATATGTCACAGCCTAAGGACTATATTCAGAAAGGTAAAGAGTCTTTGGTTTATACATTAAAGAAGTCTCTGTATGGTTTGAAACAATCTCCTAGGATGTGGTACCTTAAATTTGATGCCTTTGTGTTGTCGATTGGTTTTCTGAGATCGAAATCAGATCATTGTGTTTATTTCAAAGTTGACAATGATCGCCTTCTTATTATTACATTATATGTTGATGATATGTTGTTGATTGGGAAGGGCATGGGTATGATTTCTGATTTGAAGTCTTAGTTGTCAGCACAATTTGAGATGAAAGATTTAGGGGCAGCCAGGTATATTCTGGGTATGGAAATCAACAGAGATAGATCTAACAGAAAACTTTGGTTGAGTTAGAGTAAGTATGTAAAGTCTATTTTGGACAGGTTTAGCATGGTAGATTGTAGACCATTGTGTGTTCTTGTTTCTATGGGAACAAAGTTATCTATGGATGATTGTCCAAAATATCCTAGTGAGGTTGAGGACATGAGAAAAGTACCTTATGTGAGTGCAGTTGGAAGCCTTATGTATGCTATGGTCTGTACTAGACCAGACATTGCCTAAGTAGCGGGAGTCCTGAGTCAATTTATGGCTAAACCTGGATGGGTACATTGGGATGCAGTTAAGAGAGTGTTCAGATATTTGAAGGGTACATTAGAGTATTCAATATACTATCATGGTAACTCTTATGGAGCTCTGCATTTTATTTGTATTCCTAGGTTTGTGGATTCAGATTGGGCAGGTGACATTGACAGCAGGAGATCCACTAGTGCCTATGTGTTCACTATGTTTGGTGGTGCCATTAGTTGGATGAGTAAGTGACAACCTGTGGTCTCTTTGTCCATCATAGAAGTAGAGTACATGGTAGCTAATCATTCTTGTAAGGAAGCCATTTGGATTAGGAGGCTGTGTTCAGATGTTGGTGTTGATGCAGGACAAATTACAATTTTTTGCGACAGTCAGAGTGCTATTTGCCTTGCGAAGAATCCAACTTTTCATGCTAGAACCAAGCATATTGATGTGTAGTTTCACTTTGTGAGAGATATGGTAGAGGATGGAAGGGTAAGTTTGGAGAAGGTAGATACAGTAAAGAATGTTGCAGATGCATTGACAAAACTTATGGGCACAACAAAGTTTAGATGGTGTTTGGAGTCTATGGGCCTCTTGACCTATAGCAATTAAATCTTGTTATTTCCTTTGGCTCTTACAAGGTGTTCAAAAAGTGGGAGAATGTTAGGAATAAGGTGTATCAACCTTGTATATTTCCTTACATTTGATATTTTCCAAATGTCAGCATTTTGGACAATGTGTAAGGTAATCATGATTGAAACGGTTATGAAAGATTCCTATGACGGTCAATAATATTTGTAAGAGCTAATTGTGAAAGATTCGATGATGGGTGAAGACATGCAAGACATGTGGCAGTTGATAAAGTTGAGTACTGTACACTCTTTTTTTTGGGATCCTATTTTGTTGGAGAATGGTAAAACCCTAATATGACTGTCTTTGGAAGTTGCCCTAAAAGGGAAGTGCATGATATAAGCATTTTTTAGGGTTGCGAATCAGGGTGTGAAGTAAGTGTATTGTTGGAACATTTTTAGGTTGCCAAATTGTCTTCAAGTGTTGATAATCTTCTGGAAGAACTTGCATTACAAGTGTATTGTAAACTATAATAGTTTTGATTAATACATTGTGCAGGTTTTGGAGTATTGGGATTTTTTACCGAAAGGTTTTTCCCAGGGTAAATAATTGTGTCATTCTCACTTTTCTATGTATGCATGTTATTTTAGCAACATCTAAGTTAATTGTATTATTCTGTAATTGATAAGGGTTAAATCTGAATTTGCATGATCCTCTCCTTAGGAGTTTAGCGTAGGGAACTATTTTCCGCACACTTTGTTTCCTTTTAGTCATTAACTAAAGATGCTACTGAATGGTATAGGGGGTTTCTTGATGGATCCATCTCAAGTTGGTGTGACTTTGTAAATCAATTTGTTGAGCAGTTTGGTGATCATAATGATAAATCTTTTGCATCTCATGAATTGACTAGCATTAAAAAGAATTTAATGAATCAGTTGCAGAATTCAATAAAAGGTTTACTAAGGTCTTAAAAATAATAAAAAGAGATATAAGACCTATTTATTATTTCTTGATTTATTTCTATCTGAGTGCATTTGATAGAAAAACACATTATGAGATTAGATCACAAAGACCAACAACCTTGTATCAAGCTTTCAAAGTTTCCACTACTATTGAAAATGATAGAAAGGCTACTGGAAGGATAAATAAAAGGGACGCTACTAAAATATCTAAATGTAAAACAAGGTAGGAGTGATATTCTATCATTCCCTAAAAATGATAGATTTAGATTGAAAGATATGCCCTATAATACTAGTTGGAAAGATGGTAAACCTGAAAATAAAAGTTATGATAAAGAAACACTTGATCTATTGAAGAGAAACAACCATTTGTGGAGAGAAATCCTTGGTTTGAAGCTTTCACACTACCACATTCTCCTGATAATTGTGTTGTGGCGTAGAAACTGCAAGAGGATAAAGATCAGAGTAATGATCATCAACCCACAATGATTAATGTCTCATCTAAACCCATGTGGGGAAGAGATGATTATAGTTCTTCTGATGAGGTTCATGTGTACCATGATGATATGAATAAGATATATCAATGTGATAGGAAACAAGGAGAGTTTCTAGTCATTAGGAGGTTAAAAATGAGGAGAAAGAAGCATATACTATTGCAACAATTGAGGAAGCAAGAAGTAATTGTGAAATGAGGAATAGAAAGATAGATGATGATTAAGGGAAACATGCTGGAATATCTGTCAAGGCACCAAAGAAGAAGGTCTACCAACTAGACACACTAAGGATCAAAGATGATACTGCAAAGCTAGGGAAATAGGTAGATCATCATCAAGCTCCTAAACTGACAAATCCAAAAGAGAAACCAATGGTTAGTAAGTCTACTCCAGATAATAGTTCTTTTATATCAAATGATTTATCTGAGATGAAAATTTATATTCCTTCATTTGAGATGATGAAAATATCCAAATACAAAGATGAGGATGTGAAGGTGTTGTCTAATTTAGGTAATATATTTTTAAAGAGGAATCTAATCAGAGACCAGTTAATGAAGAACCACCAATGGTTTATTTAGGAACTACTATTACTCAAAATGGAACACAATTTGATCATTTTTATCTCACTTTGATGATTAACAATAAACTTGTTTAGAATTGTATGATAGATTCAGGAGCAACAGTTAACATCATACCCTCAGAAGTTATGAAGGAGCTTGGAATGAAGGTTGACACAAATTATGGAAGATGTTATGCCATGGAAAATAGATATATACATGTTGTTGGTATTATGAAAAATGTGGAATTCAAATTTCCTGCTTGTCCTGAAGTATCATACAAAACTGATATTACTATTGTAGAAGTTCCTACTAATTATGGAATGCTTTTATCTAGACAATGGTCTAATTTAGTAGGTGGTCATTGTGTACTAAAATGTTGACACACTTCTATGGGTCATTCTGTTGGTCCTTGTAAATTTGGAACAAATTTGGAGTGACCATGTTAAATTTTTCAGTTAAGCAAAGTAAGTACCCTTGAAAACTTTGGTAAGAAGGCTCAGTTAGAATGCTTGTAAAGGGTACCCAGATGATTTTGATGAGGTAAAAATTGGGAAAAGGCTTCAATTCCTTTAATTTGAAATATGTAGTGGTTTCCAACTCCTAATTTCCAATTTTGACATGTTTAGGGAGTAGTCATTTTGAGGGGGTCACCTAATTCTGCATTTTGCTAAAGTGTCATTTTGCTGTCCGGGGCCTAGTTTGTTTCTGAATATTTTTCTCCATGTTGAGTTTCATAAGCCATAAATTTGGGAATGTGTTACATGAATATCAAAGAAATTATGTTTTAGATCTCACCTAATTCCAAATCCATTTGATAGGTTTTCATACTTCCCAAAGTTGGTCACTCAGAACTGTTTGCATTTTTGTCCTGCCTAGAAATCTGAATAGCCCAGTTTGACAGGTTATAACTTTTGACCAGTTGATTTAATTGACAAAGTGCCTTTTGTACTATTTTCTAGTGGTCACACACTCCAATATTTCCATTTTGCAGATTCCTATGAAATCAGATGACAAGTTTTTTAGAACCATTCCATTGGTGAATAATTCTGATTTCCTGAGTTTTCAAGTGCAGAATTACTAAGTGGTCCACTTTGAGGTCTTGAAAGTGTGTACCCGGTTGAAAATTTTGGATAATTGACTTGTCCCTCATATTGAAGACATGAGAGTGCACCTATTTGAATATTTATAGATTCTTGCCAATCCATTTATCCACTTTTCCAGAGCTTTTCCATTCCTGATTTATTGAAGTTTTGCTAAAAATACAAAATTCAGAATTAAATGACATACTTTGTAGTTTCCCTATTTGCACCCAGTTCGAGGTCAAACATAATTGAAAGTTGATCCGTATTGTAGACCTGGGAATGAAATCCTTTGAATATTTTCAGATTTTGATCAATCCAGTTGATCACTTTGCTTTGCTGATTCCAGATTTAGTTTCTACTTTTGCACTGTGTTAAAAACCAGAAAAAGTGTTTGGATGCTATTTTTGCAATTTGGTATCAGTTGAATGGTTTGTTTTCAGAAAAAGGTAACTGAGGTTTTTCATTCTACATATTACATTCAATCAGGCTCCATAGGTTAAAATTCTAAAGGATCTATTTGATGGGTTTGCAGGTTCAGTTTCAAAGGCATTTTATTTAGTTTGTAGTGCAAAAGAGAATTAAGTTTTCAGAATGATCATTTTGCAAGAATGGTAACTTTTTGTCTAGTGATATTTTCAGGAACTAATCATGGCATCTTTCTTATTGCATTTGAATGTACCATTTGGCCTAATGGTGAATTTTCAGAGCTCGTTTCAATGATTTTGCAATGGTCGATCTGAAGGAGATTTATGTTGTTTCAGCATTGGTGCCTACACAAGTTTTCTGAAAGGCTAAGTTTGCACTGTTATATCTTGTGCCCAAGGATGAATCTGGTGAATCTCTTCTGCATGTGTATTTAATGATGATGAATGAATCTTTTTGCCAAATTCCGGGGTCAGTTTACTTGTTTTAGTCAGTTTTTGAGACTAGTTCCGGAGGCTAGTTCCCATTAATGTGATCAATCAACATAAATGTTAAAATGTTTGAAAAAGTCACCACTTTTTTATTTATAGTAAAAGTTTAGAATGTGAAACCCTAGACAGGAGGCATCGGGTGCAATGCAACTTCCAAATAATGCAAAATGACAATCAATCCAATCCATCCGGATAGCTTCTATTCAACATTCTGTCGGAAGGTCCACATGTCAGAATTGTGTTTTAATGCCAGTTGCATTCTCATAAGGATAGCTTACAGCTACAATGTCAGAAGAACTTTCCAGGTATCTTCTATGTTCTAAATGGATGACCACACCATTCTACATGTGTATCCATTAAGACATGAACAAAGGGGATATGGCCAATATACATAGCAATTTCAAAATTGACTGGAAGCCTACTCGATTAATCAGCACAGCCAATTGGCATGTCTACACTAAAGATAAACTCTAGTGCATCCCTTAGTTTTTTTTTAATTCACCATTGCACAGACAATGAAGGAATGATAGTTCTGTTTTGAAAGTTTTAAATTAAAAGAGGACAAGGACCCCTATTACATAGAGGCTACGTAGAAACATATTAGAGGGAATCTAATATTTAAAGATATAATTTGCAAACATTCTATGAAGAAGTTTCTGCCAGCGTGACATAATAAGGAGGTTGAACAACAGTGTTTTTTTTGATGGTTTTGAAATTATAAAATAAACCTTCATTGCATATGGGAAATTTGCTAGCATTTTAGAAGGTAACTGCCAAGCTTTTTTTATTATTGCTGTCCAGACAAAGTTTGCGCAGAATTTGAAAAGTAAAGACCAGCAAATACAAGTTGCAAAGGCATAAATTTTTTTTTACAAATCACCAAATGAATAAGCATTTCATAGCAATTTCTCATGCTAGAACTAGATAGAGAGCCCACTTAGCAAGGAAGGTTGTTTAAGATATCTGTTTAAATGACTTGCAAAATACATTGCCAGCAGCCTGCGATAGTATTTGGTGGAGTAATTTGAAGTTTGTGGAGGTTTTTAAGTTGAAATTTGCAGAAGTGAAACCATGAAGAGAGGTGCCTAGAGTGTTAGAAGAAATTGGTGGTCTTCATCAGCAGTAAAACAATGCAATTAGCAGGCAGTTCTCCTCAAAAACCTTCAGGAAAATGGAAAAAAGTGAAAATTGTTTTGTCCCATATTGTCTGTGCATACGCGTTTTTGGTATTTATATACAAAAAAACTATCTCTATATGTAAATAAGAGAGCCCAGAGGCTCTTGGCGGGCTCTTGAGGGCTGGAGGAATAGATGCATGGGCAAACCCCCAAATTTTGGGCTGAAATTCAAAAATCACTTTCAAACATGGAAACTTATTATCCCACATTCATGCCTTAGATGGAATTTTGAATGTTTATATGCCAAGACACAAATGTATCAAGTATGAAGTTGATGAGGAGGCTATCCACATGCGTGCCCAGTCATCTGACCACCTCGGTTTCTATGCACAAAAATGAAAGAAAACAAATTTTGACGAAAATGGACACTTGATAGCCTATCGCGAAGTCACTAGAAGCTGACCGTCAAAGGAGATAACCGTGGAGACTTGGCAACTGACCGCTAGTGGATAGTCACGCAGTCGGGAAAATCATAAAAAAGCCACCGAGACTTGGCAACTGACCGCTAGCGGTTAGTTGCAAAGTAGCCATAAGGAGATGATGACTGTCGCAACTAGGAGATAGCCGGTTGTCGTGTGGTCGCCAGATGTAGATAAACTATTAGATGTTGGTCGTATGGTCACCGGTTAAAGATGCTAAGTGGAAATTTATTTAGAGACAATGAGACTGTGGTTGTCGCATGGTCGCCAGATTTAATCGTGGTTAGGCAAAAATTTTAGAGACTTGGAGACAAAGTGAGAAAGGATAACTAGGGTTAAAGGTATAGTTAGGACTAGTTTATGACAGCGAATCAACATGTGCCACTTGTCAAAAACTAGTGAAGTCTGGGCATATTAAAGTAAAGTGAATATTTTCAAAGACAGAAAATGCATAAAGTTAAAAGATTAAAAGGATTTGAAATGTATTCTTTTGCATATTCTATAAAATGTTTTATTTCAAAGTTTTACAAGGCTTTCTTAGAGGGTTTCTCAGAGGATAAAATTAGATTTTCTCAGGCAAAGAAAGGTCAGATTTTGAAGGGGCAATCGAAATCAGATTTGCACAAAGGGATAAGACAAAATGCAAATATTTTATATTGAAAAAATCAGATTGTTAGAGCTTTTCGGGAGGTTTTGTGAGCATATATTTTCTTAGATTTTAAAGATATTTTGCAGATGGAATCAGATTTGATGGATTTCCCAGTGGAAAATGATGGATATTTGCAAGGGATAAAATCAGATTTTGAAAAGACAGATGGAGTCAGATATTTTGAAAAGAAGAAATAAGTGCAAATCAAATTTTAAGAAGAGGGACAGGTGTGAATATCTCAGAAATATTTGGGTTTCTTCTCTTCTTATTTATTCTCTTCTCTTTTCTATTTTGAGGGTTTTGATTTCAGGTTCCTGTTTTGGTTCCTATGGAGGTTCTTGGTCTTGTTCTTGTTCATGTATTTGCTTGGTTCAGTACAAGTTACCATTTGGTTTGAAGATTTTTATTTGTAAAGCATACTTCTCTTTCATGCTTAGTTCTTGAGTTTATTGTCTGGATATCTGGAAACAACTTGGATTAATGAGAATACAGTGCAGTTCCTACTCATTGTTGTTTTGTCTCTTTTGACTGTGGTTTATGCTCTAGTATAGTTCATTTGTAAGGCATCTGAAATATACCTACTACAAGGTAGTGTGTTTAATCATTTGTGAGTCTTTCTCAAGGAGAGAGT
>MU227491.1:3600475-3612519 GCA_018584345.1 Thuja plicata
TTAAATCTCCAGACTTGGCGACAATGTATCATTTTACTCCTGTTAAACCTGAGTCCAGATCCAGCGACATCCCGACTGTGAAATATCAAAGTCGCGAGGAGATAACCTTAACTCACCATCCATCCCGCGACCTTGCGCCTAACCGTCTCTCATGACCGCCACGGTTGTCGTCCAGTCGCCAGATGCTATCTTTTCACTTCGAGACTGCGTGACAACACCAGTCGCCAAGTCGGGAGAACCAAGTACCGACCCCTTTGACTTATCTTAACAGTTAGCACGTGTCCCTTAATCCTTTCTAGCGACATCCCAACTGCCCTAATTGCCAAGTTGAGAGTACTTTTCACATAGGGCACTTTGATCACCAGACTTAACGACCACCGTAGGATCCTCTGAGCCTTGCATCGGACGACTGCCGTTAAGTCGCTGGAAAAAATACTATGCCCTTAAATCATTCTGTGATCCCACGACTGAAGGAAAAGAAACACTTAGTCTCCAAGTCGCGTGATCCATTTCCTCTGTCTGGCGACCTGCCGACAAGCACTCTGCATCCACTTGCCATATGCCACCTATCGCACGACCATTGGTTACTTTTCTGCACACTGGGACACTGAGTCATCATTCTTCTCTGGCAACAAGGTGACTAGGGACCACAGACGGCTAGTCGCGAAGTCTGAGCAACTTTCCTTAACCGCCAGGAACATCTTGCGATCACCCGACTGAAGGCTTGTTTAACTGCTAACCATTACCTGATCTGGCAACAATGTGACCAAAGGTTACCGCAAAGTCGGGAGACACTTCATTGACTGTTAAATTCTTCTCATGACCCAGTGACTGAGTGGTGGGCCCCCTTCTTTATGTGACTTGTAACATTACTATTTCGCGACATCGCGACTGAGGGCTCATCGCTAAGTCTGGGAACACAAAGGGAATATTCGATAAGGTCACAAGACTACGCGACAAAGTGAAAAGTGAAGTTGGGAGATAAAAGGGAATATTCACTGAGGCTCTTGTGATTACCTGACTGACTGAGAGGTCCCCACTCTTCACAAAGGCTTATGACATGGATCTGGCAACCTCGCGACTGAAGAGAAAAGCTAAGTTGGAAGACGCAGAAGGAATATTCCAATGTGTTCACAAACTACGTGACAAAGTGAAATGTAGAGTCGGGAGAAGAAAAGGTATATTCTCCCAGGCTAAAGCGATCACGCGACTTGGAAATTAAGCACATGCTCTTAGTGATGGAAAAAAGTAACTGCGAAACATAAGAGCCAAGACTTAGGGTTTTAATACATCGTTCAAACATGGAGGACTTAGGGTTTTATAGGGATTTTAAGGGTTTAGAGAAGACATGAAGCCTGGAAAACAAGACAGAAGAAGCAAGACAGGGCAAACTAGGTCAATTGCACAGAATGGGAAAATTCAGGCAACAGTAACTTATTATAGTGTAAGGGGTTGTAGAATTTCTCCCCAAGATCCTCAACATATGTGTTCTAGGATATTGTGTTCGTGAAAGAGATCTTCACTAGCACAAAAAAAATATCTGGCAATGAAACAAACATGGGCACCTACATTGTGGATCTTCGTATCCTAGTAGTGTGATGATTTATGTGTGAGCCAATGAACATCCAAGCATTGGGCCTATAATATTGTATCTTGCAGCCAAATTAGACCTAGATTAATATACTTGTCCTTGTTTCAAACTTGCGTTAGATTTAGAAAACACTTTGTCTATTATGCTTGTTATGTGATTAGTTTTCAAAAATTGAAAACCAACATAAAAAATTGTCAAAATGAGTCCCACATGTTAAAAGTCTAGGTTGTCAACAACAAAGCTATTTTGCAATCAGAACCCTTGTTCCAAAAAATTATTTTTTATCAAACAAACTCACCAAATTTGAGATCTTTTTTAGACTATCTCCTTTTGCTGCAATTGCCCGCATCTTACCATAATTGACAAAGTTTTGCCACAATCAATCCATTTATTTCCGTAGTTGATCCTTTTACTGCCACAATCAGTGATCATTTACCATAATTGACCTATCAGTTTGCCACAATCATTGGAATTTTTCCGCACTTGACCAAGAGATCTGAACATTTATTTTTACCTGAAGATCTTGGAAAGATTAGCCATCTCATGTGAAAGATTAGTGTCTATATTCTAGGAAAAAGAAAAGAATATTGTGTGAATCTCTAAAATTTAAAGATCATCCCTCTTTGACAACATGACTATTGTTTAAACATTGTTATCTCAAATGTCCAGACTAGATTATCTTGATCCTATTATCTCAAAATTCATTAATCTCTATCAACGACTTTATCTCATCTAAGGCAATAGTCAAGATCCATATCTTACATCACCAAAGTCTTTGAGATCAAGAGAAGTCAAAATCTGTCCCAAAAATTACTTTTGCCAAACATAACTCAGACTCTCCTAGAAAGGCTATCCTTTTTTGTTTTCTTTATATCACTTATTTTAGTCAAAAAACCTGGATAAGACTGTCTCTCACACCCTATGGAGGACCTTACCCCAGGTCAAAGGCTAGAACACAACCTGATGAGTCCTATATTAACCAATCCCCCTGGGGAAAAAGAGCGAGAAGATGACCCTTTCAGAAACACTAGTCCTTCTCTTTACATTGAAAATACCCGTAGACCAACAATGTTCCAAGATGTCACAGAGGAGGAGCTCAAATACATAGAGAAAGATTCCTATTCCACACAAGTAGTTGATGTTGTGGTAGAGAGAAAAACTGAAAGATTCCTAGCCATGTTGATTAAAAAGTGAGTCAAACTCCCCATTGAATTTAATGTGTCAACAATATGTCCTGAGAACCCTCTAGCAGGTCAAAGGACAATTGGACCCTCTCAAATGAAACATTTGATATCCCAAATTTTTCCATCATTGATGAAAATGGCATCAACGTAGACTGTGTCAAACCAAACTAGCTCTGCAAATCAAACTAGCACATCATCCATACAAAGCATGACAGGATCCCAACTAAGTGCACCCTTGGTCACTAGTGTATCTCAAGCATTGGCCTCATGGCCTTTTACAACAAGCACTCATGTTGTGTCATCAATTCCACAAACAAGAAGCAACCCATTTGTAACTCTTTTGATACTACAGTCTATCCCTGCTAGCTTTGGGCTCAATACCTTTCTCCCACAGGGATCAATCTTTGTGGATCTGACATTCAGTCAATGTCTACCCAATGTCTTCAAGCAATTCTTGAATGAGGAGTTCACTGTGAGAAAAACTTGGTCAAGAGAGGTATCCTTACAGAATGTACCCAATAAAACATGAACAAAAATGCAACAGATAAAGCCAAATGGTGGAACAAGAATAAGAACATCGCCAATGATGGTGTTATTGATGTAAAAATAGTCAACTATGCTCAACCCAAGGTTTTACTAAAAGGAGCATCTATGAAAAGTCATAAACTCATGGTGAACACTCAGCAAGTGAACAATCAAAATAAAACACCCAATGTGCAAGATGAAACTATTTCCAACAATCAACCCAAGTGGTGGAATGATAATGAATTTTTTGAATATCATTAGGTAAAATGAAACAAGACACCCAACTACTATTGATTGAAAAATGCCATACAAGATCTGATCGAAAGAGGGGTTATCAATTCCACAAATGCCCAGTCTAAGAGTACAACCAATCACACAATCTTGAATGATACATTCCATGATCATAACAAAGGGAAATCCTTAGGGTCTGGTGGGAATTCTAAAAAAGTGAATTACACCTATGCTAATGCTAATAACAATATCAATTGCATTAATCCTTCATATAGCTATGTGGATACAATTACTATCATATATCCAAATGCCAAGTGCATTGTCACCACATGCCATTCCAAAGTTGTCTTACAAGGAGTTCTTTCCACTTCAGCTGCACCAGCTAATCCATCAACAACCTCTGTTCCACAAACTATTCTAGTGGATCAACTAAAGTACACACCTACCTAGATATCTATGTTTGACCTTTTGTGCATATCCCCACAACATAAGCAAGCTCTGGATTAGGCCCTTCAAAATGCAGCTGTCCCACATGACAAAAATCTAGAAAAATTCCAAAACATGGTGAATTACATTGCTGCTAACAAGCATGCCACCTTTATAGACCATGATGTGCCATCATACAAGCCTCTACATAATGATCCCCCGCATCTGCTTATCAAAGTTCACAAACACACAATCTGAAGGGTCCTCATTGATGGTGGAGCTAGGTTAAACACATGTAATTTGAAAGTAATAAATACCTTAGGATATTCTGAATCTATCATTGATGTCACAAGGAGAATAAACATCAGGGCATATGATGAGGAGAAAATATCTTTAAAAGGTATCCTCATACTACCAATCAGGATAGGCCCAGTCATAAAGAAAACCCCATTTCAAATCCTAAACCTGGATTTGGGATATAACATGTTACTAGGAAGGCCGTGGATCCATGAGATGTAAGATGTACAATCAAATAATCACCAGTGAACCAAGTTACCATACCAAGGGGCATAGATAATCATTGAAGGAGATCCAAACCTGTTCCAATACTGCAACACTATTAGAAGCAGTATAGATAATCAAGTTCCTTCAAATTAGGAAGCAAGTGTTCCTTCCACATATAATTCTATTCCCAAAGACATAACAATAAAGGTAGGGAAGATATCAATTAAAAACAAAGGATGTGGTGAGTATAGCTATGAGGAATATTTTACCATCACTAACATGCCTTAGTCCTAGATCGTATAGCATGCCTCAACCAATGACAACAACTAAAACTTTGGAACCAGTTCTATTTGGATGCCCACCAACCACATTTGTCAAATGGGGGGACATAGCTGAAGAGAACCCTTTCAATATAGATATAAATACTTATTTGTATCAAGACCCACATGAAACACCTCAAGCATAGATACCCTTGTCAAAATATGGAGCCGACTTCACTATGCTGCAAAAATTTGGATATGATGGTACAACTGGTCTAGGGGAAGGACAAGGCTTAATGGAACTATCTTTATCGCCAAACCAGAGAAACAAAATAGGGTTAGGATATGGAAAAAATAGGATAGTACTACCATTCGAGACATACCCATAGACCAAGAGAAAATTGTAGAATTACACCAGGGGTGAAATCCAGAACATGCCCTAATCAACAATATACTCCAGCAGTTATTGCCATCAAAAGTGGAAACCTCTTATTCCTGATTGAACCTTAATCAAACTAAACAAGATGAAAAGGAAAGTGAGACATCTAACGAGCATTCTAGCATGACCAATTCCCATGAGTACAAGTGGAGATCTCTCCATAATTTTGAACCAACCATCCCAGACTATTCCCCTTGGTCTGTCAGTACTATACACCTTGGAGCTATGTTTGCCCAAATGACTATAGAAGACCAACCATGTATTGATAAACATATCAAAAAGAATTCCTTAATTGGTGCATCCACATCACATTCCTGGTTCATTAGAGCTATCACCGTAGTCCTATTTACCCAAGAAAAAACATCCCCCCACAAGGACCTTTGTCTAGTACACCCTGAACTGATAGAGTGGGATCAACAAGGACAACCTAACATAGATCATTTTGAGAATAATGAAGCCATCATAGAATTCATGGGACTCTGAGAGGGCATGCCATCAGGGGACCAAAAAGAAGGTTTCTCTATTGACCTTGATAGATCAGCCTATTTTGGGGAGGAAGCTCCTCGTCCTAGTCAAAAAAGAAAAAGAAAAAGAAAAAAGAACAGTCAGTAAGTGAAAACTACAAGGCGCTTGCTGACCTTAAAAATGAGAAAAAACAATAAAATACGTATCTTCTAGTGAAAACCTCTTTGAGGTGTGACAAGATGGAAAGCTATAACTCCTCCCCTTAATAGAGGAAAATTCAGTGTTACTAGCTGAGGAAATAGAAGTCAACATAGGTGATGCAAAGAACCCCAAACATATATATTTGGAAAAATCACTTACATCTAAGGAAAGAGAATGATTCATTAGCTTCTTCAAGGAAAGACAAATCAACTTTGCATGGTCCTACTCAGACATGCTAGGTCTAGTCTCGAAGCTAGTGTTACATCATCTACCATTGTTACCAAATGCAAAAATTGTTAAGCAAAAAATGAGAAAGATGCATCCACATATCGCTTTACTTCTCAAAGCAGAGTTGAAGAAACTCCTACATGTAGGTTTCATACAACCAATTCCATATGCAGATTGGATATCCAATTTAGTACCAATAACCAAACACAATGGTCAGATTTTTATATGCACATATTTCAGATATTTAAACAAAGCTTGTCCCAAGGATGACTTTCCTCTACCAAACATTGACATGATAGTTTTTCTAACAATAGGGCACCAAATTTTATCACTCATGGATGGTTTCTTGGGATATAACCAAATCAGGATTGCACTAGAGGACCAACACAAGACCGCATTCACATGTGCTTGGGGAACTTACTGTTGGAATGTAATTCCATTTGGCCTTAAAAATGCAGGAGAAAATTATGAAAGCAATGAGCACGATCTTCCATGATCTAATTCATAAAACAATGGAAGACTATGTCGATGACATACTAGCCAAATCAATGCTCAAGGAGACTCACCTACAAGTTTTGGGACCAAGATTTGATCGGATACAGGAATATAAGGTCAGAATAAATGCAAAGAAGTGTGCATTCAGGGTTACCACTAGAAATCTTCTAGGATTCATTGTATCACATAGAGGCATAAAAGTAGACCTAGAAAAGGGAAAGGCCATCCGTGACATGCTCCACCAACTAATCTAAGGAAACTAAGGGGTCTACAAGGTAGACTTAAATCTATTAGGTGATTCATCGCCCAACTAGAAGACAAGTGTCACCCATTCCAACATCTACTGCATAAATATGTGACCTTCATATTGACAAAACAATGTGAGTAGGTGTTTCAAACCTTCAAGGATTATGTATTAAAGTATCCTATATTGGTGCCACCCATTCAAGGTAGGCCACTACTTTTATATATCTTAGCAATGGAGTTAGTACTAGGAGTTCTCTTGGAACAACAAGATGACCAAGGCAAGGAAAGAGCCATTTATTACCTCAACAGAACTTTGGTGGGATACAATCTAAATTTATCAACAATTAAAAATGTCTTGTCTCACATTTGTCTTTGCTTCCCAGAAGTTAAGCCATTACTTGTTGAGCCATCAAACAAAACTCATAGCACACATTGATCCATTGAAGTAATTATTGAGAAAAGAAGCACTAACAGGATGGCTTGCCAAATGGGTGATGATCTTAAGTGAATTTGACTTAGAGTACATAGATAAAAAGACTATCAAAGGGAAAGTAATTATGGATCAAATAGAAAAGGCACCCATACAGATCATCAGCCTATGGTATATGACTTTCCTGATGAGTCCATTCTCATAGTACAACTAGAAATAAAGGTTTGGAAACTATTCTTTGATCGTTCATACAAAAACCATGGTGCCAGAGCAGGGATAATGCTCATTAATACAAATAATGATGCGATCCCTAAGTCTTTTTGACTCAAATTTCCATGCATGAACAACATAGCTAAGTATGAAGCTCTAGTCATCAGATTGAAGACAACTATAGAATGGAGAATCAAGAACCTAAAATTTTATGGGGATTCACAATTGGTTATCAACCAAGTAAACAATGACTACATGAAAAAAGATGAGAAACTAATCCCATATAGAGAGCTGATGGACAAGCTATAGGCTTCTTTTCATTTCATTATA
Organism: Thuja plicata; assembly: GCA_018584345.1. NCBI lineage: Eukaryota > Viridiplantae > Streptophyta > Pinopsida > Cupressales > Cupressaceae > Thuja > Thuja plicata. The sequence goes on from MU227491.1 coordinate 3,608,241, forward strand.
TTCGAGCACATACCAAGAGTTCAAAACAAAGCAGTGGATGTGATGGCTACAATATTATCCTTGATCAACATGTTGGGAAAGGAGACCAGATTCCAATTTTTGGTAGAGAAATTAATGATATCGACACATCAAGCTCAAATCATAGAGTCAGCATGTGTCCTTGTTGGTCCTAAGTCCCCTTGGTACCATGATATATACAATTACCTCCAAAACAATATCCTATCACCTTACTTGTCTAGGAACCAAATGAAGTCCCTCATCTGCCAAGCCTCTAGGTAGACCCTTCTCTCTAGTACTCTATATAGAATAAGTCTAGATGGAATACTTTTACGATGTCTCACTTCCATGAAATCTTAGAGAGATTTGTATGAGGTACATGAGGGAATTTTGGGGCCCACGTAGGTGGCAATAGTTTGGCAAAGAAGATCATCATAATGGGATACTACTGGACCATAGTAGAGACAAATGCCAACAAATATGTCCAAAGGTGTTGTCAATGTCATATTCATGGAGATAATCCATGCAACAACCCAAGAACTCAATCCCATCACTTCACCATGACCATTTTCTAAGTTGGGATTTGACTTAGTGGGTAACATTACACCAACCTCTTCTAATGGTCACAAGTACATCATTGCACCAAAAAAGTACTTTGCTAAATGGGTGTAAGACATTCCTCTCACCTACATCACTGGTAAGCAAATATCTATGATCATATTAAACAACATCATCTATCTATATGGAATCCCTCAAACCATAATCACAGATCATGGTACACCTTTTTAAAATCAAGATGTTGAAGATCTTTGTGAACAGTTCCACATCAAACAAGGTTTATCTTTTTTATACTATCTCCAAGGGAATGGTCAAGCTGAAGCCACAAAAAAAACTATCTTGAAGATCTTAAAGAAAAAATTTAATGAATCAGGAGGAGATTGGCATTTACAGCTCAGCCCCACACTATGGGTATATAGAACTAGTGTGAGAACCCCCATAGGAGCCACTCCATTCTCACTAGTATATGGATTAGAGGCGGTCCTACCCCTCAAAGTTGAAATACCATCCTTGAGAATCTCATTGAAGAACATCATTTTAAATGAAGACTAAAGAGTAGCAAGAGTCAATGAACTAGAACTGTTGGATGAGAGAAGACAGAATGCACTCAATCACTTACAAGGCTATTAGAATCACCTTAGAAGAAACTATCACAAAAGGGTCAGACCATGAATCTTTGAGGTAGGAGACATCGTACTTATGGAGAATCAAAAGAACCAAGAAGAAAGGGTAAAACCAGGAAAGTTAGAGCCTAATTGACTAGGACCCTATGTCATTGTCACATCTTGCAAGAATGGGGCATATCAACTGGCGACTCAAGAAGGAGATCATCTCCCAGGTTAAATCAACAACATGCACCTCAAGAGGTTCTATGCCTGAGGTCTCGAAATAAAAGGCACATATATAATATCCAGAAAATACAAAAAAATTAAAAAAAAATTATAAAAGGTTACCTTGGTAAAAACCTGGCAAACATGCACCTTGGCGATAAACAAAAAAATCAAAAAATACAAAAGGTTACCTTGGTGAAACCTAGCAAACAGGCGCCTTGGCAAAAATTAAAAAATCAAAAAAGAGAAAATTAAAGAGAAAAAGAATAATTCTCTCAGTGAAAACTTGGAAAACATGCACTATTAGGTAGGTGCCTTGGTGAAAACCTGGCAAATAGGCACCAAGTGTTCAAAACCCACTTCACCATCAATGAAATCTTAAAGATCAAATCTTGTACTCCCTGCATGCAAGATTGACTACGCAAGATTATTTTCTCAAGCACAATCCCCTTTGAGCATCACACTTATCCATGGTTTGTACTGGTCCACCAGACTAGGGGGCAATTCTAAAAGTCCTGAAAAATCCCTAGAAATCTTAAAAAGTCATCAAAAATCCTAAAAAGAGAAAAAAGTCCTAAAAAAATCAATCATCATCAAAAAAATAAAAAATTACAAAATCTCAAGAAATAAAACCAACTCTATTATCAACAAAGTGAAGATGATCAAAAAATCAAATCATGAGCTTTGCCAATCAGTAATGGACTCATATGACTCATCTTTTTTAGCAAATCAAATCTGTATTAAAATTAATTCAATCAGTCAATCAATCAATCTTCAAATAAAACAAATCAATTGTCTTACATAGTGATGGATTCACTTAAAAATAGATATATCAGTCTGATATGAGTCATCCATTCCTAGAACCAGACATAATCGGGCATCATAAAATCAAGAAAATAAAGGAAGATTAAAATGTTGACTAGGTCATCTCATCTATTGTTAGTTTATCTTTTGGGGTTATGTTCTTATAGTACGCAAGGATACCACTGAGTGATGAGAGTAGCTATGATGGATCATGATCTTGTTTTCTTTAATTTCTATTTGTTGAATGTTTCAATTTGATTCCAGGGAATGATGATTTAGGATAAATGTGGTAGGCACTATCACATATCTAGAAACCATGCAGTTCCACGATCTAGGCTTAACCCTAGAAATGAATTGGAAAATAATTTTCTATTATCTGCTTGTTGCTACCAATAGAATCATAGCGGTATCCAGATGGTCTGTATCTGGATGCATCAGATTTTATATCTTGATTTTTTAATTCATAGTATTTAGAGATCATAGCGGTATCCAAATGGTCAATATGTGGGTGCATTTGGTTCTTTTTCATTTCAAAATTAGAGATTGTAGCGGTATTCAGATGGTCAATATCTAGGTGCATTTGGTTCTCTTTCTTTTCAAAATCAGAGATCATAGCATTAGTCAGATGGTCAATATCTGGGTGCATTTGGTTCTTTTTCTTTTCAGTTTCTCTACTCCTTCTAGTTATCAGAGATCATAAAGGTATCTAGATGAGAAATATATGGGTGCATTGGATGCTCTTCCATTTTCATAATAAGGTGCAATAATGAACAAAATTGGAAAACTTGGTAGCGACTTGGGTCCGCGATCCTATCTATTAGTCCAATCTATTAATCGATTCTAGAGATAACTTCCCACTAACTTTCTTCTAACTAACACATGCATTTACTTAGATATTTTGTGCATAGTAGATTTCATTCATTCATTTATTTGCATAAGAAACAAAAAGAAAAGAAAGCATGTGCATACATAGTGATCAATAATCAAATGCATTCATTAAGCATCATCATATAAAGTGCATTCATAAAATACCATCTTGCATACATATGTCATTATCATAGGAAAGTAAATCATACATCTAAGAGTCTGCATAATATAATTGTATAAAATGCATTTCATCACAAAGCATCATCATATAGAAAGTAAAACTGCACATCATATAGAATTATAAGGCTGCATCTCATATATAGATCTCAATATCTGAGTACAAATGAACGGTCGCAAGTCTAAGAAAAGAGGGTGATCAACATAAATGTGTATAAATATCAGTATGTCAGGGATACAAATAATTAGTACAACATCAAAATATTAGAATATATCAGTACATCATCACTACAAAAATGGTACAGCAAAATAAATAATGGGTCAGGATAAAGTATCAACAAGAGCTACCCCCACCGTCGCCACCAAGTGGACAGGAGGTGGCATATTAGGTATAGTCTTTTTCTATGGAGAAGGAGATCAAACACCACTTCTTTGAGAACTCTATGGTCTACTGGATCTCTGGGAAGTAGTGTAACTAGGCACCCAATGTGTAGAAGGAACAACCTCCTCATAGTGTCGGTGCCAATAGTTTATCTCTCTCTGGGCCTCACGCCCAAATCTCCAAAATTTGTTGAGAACATCTTGATGAGATGCATCCTGTATGCCATCAATGAAAGCTCTGACATTTGTGTGAGCCTAGAACTCCCTATCTCCTACAATTGTAACCATGGCCTCTATAGCCATAACCTGACTCTCCATAGCAGTGAGCCTACTCTCCAAGGAAGTAGCCTGTGCCCCTAAAACTATGAGTCTATCCCAAAGATCAACTATCGATTAGGTCAATCTCTCCACCTCTGATGGATCATCATCCATCGCACCCATGGCCACATCCATATCACCCTCCTCTCCCCTACCACCCAATCCCTCCTCCCTAGTGCCACACACTTCCCAAGAGTCCTCACTAATCTTGCTCCCGTTAGTGTCTGATGTCGAATGTGGACCTCTCTATTCAACACAAACGCAACATAGTCATTGCACAATCAATGAACTCACAAAGACAAACATGAATTGTTTGCTCTGCAAGCGTGATTGAAGTGACCTGTTGC
>MU227491.1:3621640-3651965 GCA_018584345.1 Thuja plicata
CTGCATTTGAAACTCAGTCAATTAAAGTCAATTAGGAGAAGAATTTGCCTAGTACAATAGGACTTCGAAGATAAGAAAATGCACCAAAATTGATTGGTTGTTAGGTGCCAATTTTGGGGTGTTACAGCTAGTACTACTACTAGTACTGCTACTACCAGTGGAAGAGAAAGATCCTACCTCCTCAATATATACCTCCTCAGTCTCTAACTCTTCCATCTCCTCATCTACCCTCTCCTTATCCCTTTTTGCCACAAAAACACCTGTGCATAGTACCACTCACCTAACTAGCTAAGATTCTACATCCTCATCTATCCCCTCCTCCTCCTCTAGTACAACACTCAAACCAACACACCTACCAATCCTATTCCCACCCCTAGTCCTAAATCTCCTACCATCACCACCTAGCTCGGGATCATCTCCATCCCCATCTCCCCTCCCAACACCCTGACCACCATCCCTCCCACCACCTTGAACACTATCCCTACCACCACCCTGTCCACTATCCCTACCACCATCCCATCCACCATCCCTACCATCACCCCATCCACCACCCCTACCTCCATCCATCCCTCCTCTCCATCTCTACTGATGCCTCCTCGTGATGGTACCAACAAAAGGATGAGAAACATCAGTAAGAGAAATAGGTTGGGCTTGCAACCACCATGCATCAAACTGAGGGGTAGTGGCTACACAAGAACAAGTTCACTATCAGTACCATATGAATGATAAAACATAAGTGATTAATTAAGAGAGTATCTACAATGAAGAGAGAATAAAAGAGAAGTAGCATCAAGCGTGGTGTTACCCCTATATTTTTTCTCATGCTTAATGCCCCTAAAGAAAAAATAATAATAGCTCTTACTATTATTTTAATGATTAAAGTGTTGGTTATACCTGTTGAAGACCTTCGTGTGTCTCTCATGCCTGCCAATCACAAAAGCAATTATCTTTCTTTTTTGATGAAAAATGATGTAAAAATAATTAAATCCTAATTTTTCTATGTTGTATGCTAAAAATATTTATGGGTTATGCTCTACATGGCTCATGTAGCCTACAGTTAAAATCTCATGGGAAACAAAGCTATTAGCAAAAAGTTATGCAAGTTTTTCTACCGCAGTTTACAAGTGTAGTATGCATGTTGAACTTGAACCTTGAACTAAGGTTCATAGTTCAAAATTCAAAAGTGCAGGTGCAAAATGTTCAATTTCATAAAATGGAAAGTTTGATGGTTTGAACAGTTCAACATTTCATAATTATAGTTTGAGAATTCAAAATTCATCAGTTCAAAGGCACACCAAAATTTAGTAATTCAAAATTCAATGATTCAATTAGTTACACTTTGTAAAAGGGAAGCATGCAAGTGAATTCGATCGCTTGAAATTGAATTGTTGAACCTCTCAGTTCAAATTTCAAGGGTATAGTGCAAAATACAATTGTGAAATATTTTTTAAAACCAAAAATGCAAGTTCAGAAATACAGTTATGTTACGGGAGGCATAATTTTCAACTCCACCGTTGGATCAGATTGAATTTCATATATGATTTATAAAACCTAATTTTATAAATCCTCACTAGAGTAATTTTACACATTTGTCCTAGTGTACAAGATATAAATAATAGAATACAGGTCTATAAACTAGGCATATTTCCATATTTTTTTGATGACAAAAAAATCAGTCTCAGTACGAGGGCCATAACGATTGACTCCATCGTTGGATTGGGCCAAATTTTTAATATGTTTTGGTGAGGAAAATCATGCAATATTTGACTGGAGAGATTTTCCAAATTTAGTCTAGTGTGAGAGCTATAGACGAATGTGTGTAGCACTATCAAACTACCAAAAATGTTTTGGTCCGCCCAACATAAAAAAATGTTTTCATTTTTGGGCTGATACATTCAAGTGCCACATGTCCAAGTATATTCTAGAAAAAATGTTATAAAATTTTATCCCAAATTTTATAAATATATTAGGCTTAGGAAAGAATAAGAGGTAATAATTAAGAAGAGATCATTATTATTATTGGAGATATTTTCCAAGAATCAGTTATTTTATAACTGAAAAACTACGAGAAAGAAGGAAACTTTCCAAGAGAGCCTATAAAAGGAGATCTTGGAAAAATATAAAGGGTTCTTCTTTGCTGCAAGTCTGTGGGCTACAGGGAGGAGAATGTAGTTTTTTTATTCGGATTGTAACAGAGGAAAAAAGGGGGAATTGTTTTATATTTTTTGCAGCTTGATTTTAATGGCAGGGCTCAAAGTGATCTGGTGACCATTTCTGTTATATTTAGAAATAAAGTGGAGTTTGTGGCACAGATCTGTTGTTCTGTGTATTTATTTCTCTGATTGAGATCAATAAGTTGGTTGTTTCTTTCATGCTTCTGAATACCATCCTATGTCATTTTACCAAGCACATGTTTATATGTAAATCTATTGGTTTGCATATCCATGTTTTGCAGAACTAGGCATTTATTTCCTTTTTGTTTTCTCTATAGTGTGAAAGATTAACTAAGTAGTCTGTAGGTTATTTTTTTTGTCTTTCTCTCATTATTCAAGTTTGTAATTGCATTCATTTAATGTTGATGGATGAATATTTGTTGCCTTCGTGTCTTCTGGTTAAAGACATAACTAACATTTAATTCATTGAATATCATGGAAGAGGGAGTTGTACCTCTTAATTCAGAGGAAGATTATCAATTCAATGATAATCTATCCAACTATTAGTATTCTTTGCTCTTCATGCTGGGTGTCTTGAGTCATTCTTTTTTTCAAAGGACAAATCTATTTACTAACACATGGAAAATTCAAAACTTCTACTTGCATCAACAATGATTAATTGTCACATCCAAGCAACATGAAGCAGACCCATGAACTCAGTCCTAGTAGCATCAAGAGAAACTAAAACACCATAGAGAGTAACATCCCTCGACCATTAGGAAAAGTAACAATCAGAATCTGTCACATCCCGACTTTTTTCAAACTGGTGCAACACCCTATAAGTGTTGTGAAAATCAATCATGTGAATGTGATCATTAACGTGACTAGTCAAGAATCTCCTCTAACAATAGAAAGGAAGATGAGCATACTCTCCATCCCAAATAGGGAAATCCCTATAAGGTCTCCAAATGAAATAAGGCATCATGTCCAACTGCTATCTCCAATACATCAAATGCCCCATATGGGACTAAATAATGGCTCCATCATACATGAAAACATAAGGGGTCCTCGGAGGACGATCATGAGCTCCTAATGGCCTACAAACAACAATATGCTCCCACGCCCAGATCTGTAGAAGGATGGAACCACAACCAATTGACTTACCCCCTAGGTAAGCTGCATAGAACATGTGAAAATATATATGTGCAAGCATACATGGATCCCAAGAAAAAATAGTATGGTCTCTAACCATACTCTAAAGTACAACACCAAACCAACATAAAAGCCATGCTGGTGACGATAAAGACAAAGGATCCCACATATCAGACTACCAAGAAAGGTAGTCAATATATCCAACCCCATGCCAAACCTGGACCATGGTATATCATATGGATTAGACATACCTAACTGATCCTGGGGAAAAATATACAACTCAGAAAAAGCTACAATACTAGGACCACATGCATACTCTACTAAAGCACCCTGAATAGGAATCTGCAGGATGCAATAAACATCCTCCAGCATAACAGTGCACTCACAAGTCAAAAAATAAAAGGTACAAGTATCCGAATGCCATCTCTCTAGTAAAGAAAAGATTAGACCCCTATTGGTCATGATCTCGGGCATATATGAAATCCAGTAGAGACCTATCTTCCTAAGGACATCTCTCTCATCCTTAGAAAGCTAGAATTGGTCTACTAAGCTTACTGTTCTTGACTCCCGACGCCGCATAATAGTCCCAACAAACTTCAAGAACACATAATAGTCACCTATCAGTGTTAGGATAGAGAGAAAAAAAAAACAAGTACAAAGACATCCAAGTACGCAACTTAATAGAGGGATTGAGGTAAACAATAAGCAATTGTAGTACTTTTATACCGATTGCGGATGAAAATGGAAAATGTGACACACAATTTGCAATTATGGTATTAAACACCAACAACTATGGAACACTTATCAATTATGGCAAGCATTCCACATAGCGATGCCTAAACCACATTTGTGGCAAAACTATGTTCGATTGTGACACTTTTAGAAAAACATCATAAAGATAGTTGACCAAAAAATAATTAATGCAAGAAATAAATGCACAAGATATGAGAAACTCACCACAGGTCCTACACTAGCTGGCCAATGGAAGGTACAGACCTAATGTGATACGTGCATGACACCCAAAAGGCCTGACATAGCTCGAAAAGAACTCAAAAAGCAAACAAAACTATAGAAAAACTCACCAGAAGATCAGGAGCTCCAAGAGTGCAAAGTGACAAATGAAAGACACTCCAAGATATTTATAAGTGATCCAAGGAAACCCTAATTCCTGAAGGACCCCCATTTTATTGTCCCAGGCCCCATAAAATTAAACAACTAAAATTAGGAGCACTGTGAAGTATTTTCACGAACGATCAGATACCCAGATAATCATTTTATAGCATCAATAAATTAATGCTCATCTCGTGACTTTTCACTCAAATTTTTTGAGGGAGCATAAATACACTTGCTATTGCTGGGGAAAGCTAGGGTAGGATCAAAACAAAATATTCTTTGACACAATGTGACAAGCCACAATGGATCAAAGAGGGGAAAATGTAGACACCCTAAAATGGACATACTTGCGACCTTACATTAAAACACTAAATTTCATGTAATAATTAATGGTTTTTAAATCATTAATTAATCATCTATTTCTTCTAAATCTATTCCCCAAATCTTTTTAATCATTTTCCCAAAATTAATTAAGTAATTAATTTTATTTAATTAAATAACCTTAATTAATTAATCTTCATTAATTAATTAAATTTAATTTCCTAAAGTTTAAATTTAAATATTTAAACTTATAAATTAATTCTTCTAATTAAATTTATTTTATTTCACTCAATAATTCAATTCTAACTAAAAAAGAATTCAATTATCACATGTTTGAATACTTTAATTACAAAAATCAATTAAATATTCAAATAAATCCTTTCTCAAGTTCAAAAGCTAACTCATAATCAACTTTTCAGTTAACTAAACATTACCTCTTCTCTTCAAGTTGAAGTGGTGGAGTTTACTAGTTGCTTCTCAATTAACTAAAGCATTATCTCTTCTCTCCAAGTTGAAGAGGTGGAGTTTACTGGTTTCTCCTCAGTTAAACTAAAACATCACCCCTTCTCTCCAAGTTGAAGAGGTGGATTTTACTGGTTTCTCCTCAGTTAACTAAAACATCACCTCTTCTCTCCTAGTTGAAGAGGTGGAGTTTACTGATTTATTCTCTAGTTCCTTTTGATCTTATCCATTCATTCTCTAATCTCTAGTATTAATCTCAACCATTCAAATCATTTTCCATATTCTATATAATAAACCCTTCACAACCATTTGAAGGATCCAAGATTTCAAGCTTCCATGCACCCTTACTCTATAGGTTTCTTTCTAGAGGCATTCAAAGAATTCTTGTGATCAAAAGAAAAATCATTTCTCAACACTCCCAAGTCATAGACGTTGCCGATATCAATACTGAGCACCAAACACACATTGTTTTAGAAGGAGTAGAGAGAGACAATAGAATATTCAAGCTTTTTTGGTTTGCATTCATTTGTATTCCTCCTTGATTGCTTGTCATTTTATTGTTCTTAGGTTTGTTCTTAGTAAGTAATTTTATTCCCATTGCAAATCGGTGCTACTAACCCTTCTTATTGAGCGTACAAAATACAACCTACACAACAACAATTGGCAGTACTAGATTGGTCGAGTAGGTTGATGAGGATCCACGCCATTTTAAATCAAGCTAAATTATGTGATACTAAAGCTCCTTTCATTTAGCACATGGATATGCTCAACGGTGGTGTTCTAACTGACCAGAAAAGATGATCAAGTTTTAAAGGAGGCTGAAGGTTGATCGGTAGTTAAAGCATAATGAAGATCAATGGTGGGCATGATCCCGCAATCAGAAGATGCACATTTTTTATTCTTCACTGGATCACACCTGAATGACACGTGTCTTGGCTGATCGATGATTAAAGCAAGGAAATGATTGACAGTTGGTGTGATCCCACAATTAGAAACTGAATGTCTTTCATCCATCACGGGATCACGCAATGATGACATGTGTACTCGACAATGAAAATGATAAAATTCTTGGGTGGCAGCATTGACATGGATTTCTTTATGTCATTTTAATATTTTAATTATATCTTGTGCTATTTAGGGTTTTGTCTATTATTTTGATACGTTGTTATCATTTTCCATGTAGGGTTTCAAGGATGAAAAATACCATGGATCCATCTGGTGATGGGATAATTCAATCTTCATGACCAAAGGATGATCACATGCATGCATTCTTTGAGGAATCTTTATGAGGATGGAGGATGCCAGAGGATGGTCAACAATGTTGATGATCTTGTACTTGATGATAAATATATTCGAGATACCATTGATGATATCCATTATCAAGCAGAGTATATATGGTTATCTGTGTATGAATACATGATCGAAGTACTATGATTATCATAACAAAGAATCATTATTTAGATTATCTCAGATAAATCACAAATGATATGCTAGCAACTATTATTATGAATCCCAACAGACAAAAACCATTTTCAAATGAGGATGTAAATCCTTCCTTAATTGTAACTATGATGTTCAGTTGTTGATCTTAGGGTTAGGTTTTAGTTATGAAGAGACACATTGGTTCGAAGCTTGTATGCATCCCTTAGATTCTTTTTCCTAGGGATTCCAAGACCATGTGAAGATTATTATAATCATTATCATTGTTCCTAGTTTTAGAATTTGATCACAACTGCAACATGGACTCAAATGTACTATTATTTCAAAATCAATAAAAGATAAGTATTTTCTGTCTCATTTGTAGAAAGAAATTTTAAATCATTTCAATTATTCCCTTGCAATTATTGAAGAAGGATTCAATTTCTATTCTTGCAATGCTTGTGTAGATATTTTACATGTCTCATATCCCTTTTTGATTATCAAGAAGTTCATGAAAAGTTAGTGTTTCTAGATTCTTGTTCATCTGGTCTCCCAATCAAAGGAGTTAAATTCTTTTGAACTAGCAAGGATATAAATAGGCTTAATTTCTCTGCATCTATAACATTTGAATAGTTTATGGTGTTGGAATATACACTGTCTTGCAGGTTTGTACATAGGATTGAAAGTAAATTGACTCTATTTTTCAAATTGAAATAGGCACTGATCTTATCAATTATTGGATATATTCATTTGATTCATTGTTAAAGTTTTGAGATATTCTATCTAGCATTCATTCAATTTACACATATTTTCAAAACATTTTCACAATTAACAAAATCACTCTTAGTCTTGTAGTTTATGTTGTATTTCTTTCAAGTTATCTTGCCATACTTGAGAGAGAGGGTTTGAAGTGCATTCTATCTGCTATAAAACACCTCCGACCAACAGATTAAGGTTGACGTATAGGCTTGCCAGCCTTGGTTGTGCAGAGCTAGAATTGCAGAAGTCCCAACCATACCTTTGGTTGAGACTTGTTAGTTGGCCAAATCACTTGGGTTTCCCAACATTGGATTGAAAAATGTATAGGAAATCCAATCTATTGATTTGAGCACCAATATATTGGCTACTCTACTAGGGGATTTTTTATTAGAATAGTTTTAGAATTTATGGTAAAGACAAACTCTACTAGGAGAAAAGACTCAGAAGACAGTAAGTATTTTCCTTCTGGAAAGAAGGTGGCGGCTTTACAAAATTGATGTAGTTATATCTTGGTAAACTAAGTTGGTTGTGTTAAGTATTCATGTGGGGTAGAATATCCTTGCATCAAGATTAATTTGAATTATATTTATATAGAAGTCTTAGAAAAGGAAAGAAACAAGCTCTAGATATGTTGTATATTGGACATAAGAAGTTCCCTAAAAGGGAAAGAGGATTTTTCATTGAAGATGAAGCCCCTACATCAAGTCATCATAGTCACAAGAATATGATGAAAATTGTAATCCTTTTTCCCAAGTTGATAGGGAAGAACATGAGCCTCAACATGGAATGAATCATGAAGAAGAAGATAGGGAGGAAAAGGATAGAAAATTTGATGCTATCTTTCATGAAATAGCTAATGGAGGCTCAAATGATGAAGATATGATTAGAGCTCTTAAGAGGAAACCAGAGGAGATATTAAGGAAAATGAGAATACAAAGAAGTGAAATCAATTAAAAAAGAGAAAAAGGATGGAGAGATGAAGGGATAAAAAAGGATGATAGTAATTGTATATACAATCCTCCTCATAGAAAGAATGGGGAGTAGATTTTCAACAATGATCATACTAATCCATTGTTTGAACTGTATAATAGAGGAAGACATGGAAGAAAAAATGATGGTAGTGAAAGAGGCGATCCTTGGAGACAACCAAACAATGAGGAAAATCATAATCGAGGCAAACCAAGGAAACAAAACATTTGAGATAAATATAGGGATGATCAAATTACCAGGAAATAAATCACCGAGTTCCTAGAGGGCAGAATGGGAATTGCAATAATATGAGACAAGGAAGAAGAGTTCCAATGATGATAAAAAGATACAGGAAACTATATTTCAATGAGATATTTGGATACACAAACCCTATATCAAATGATTTAAGAAATTCCATTCACAAATTTTCAGGGAGTGTAGTGGAATCTGCTAAGCAACATACCATAAATTTAAAAAACATTATAGAAGAATTAGAGGAAAAAAATGAGGATTTTTTCATGAATTTGTTTGTCCAGTTAGTAACTAAAGATCATTATTAATGGTATAGGGGGTTTCCTGATGGATCCATATCAAGTTTGTGTGACTTTGTAAATGAATTTTTTGAGCATTTTGGTGATCATAATGATACATCTTTTGCATCTCATGAATAACATTAAAAATAATTTTAATGAATCAGTTGTAGAATTCAATAAAAGGTTAATTAAATTCTTAAATAAAATACCAAGAGATATAAGACCTGTTGATTCTTTCTTGATTGATTTCTATCTGAGTGCATTTGAGAGCAAAATATATTAGTAGATTAGATCACAAAGACCTGCAACCTTGCAACAACATTTCAAAGTTTCCACTACTATTGAAAATGCAAAAGGCTGCTGGAAGGATAAATAAAAGGGATGATACTAAATTATAAAATTCAAAGGCCCCTAAAAGAGACAATCTCAAATAAATCATGGATATGCTAAAATATCTAAAGGTGAAACAAGGTAGAACTGATAGACCGTCATTCCCTAAAAATGATAGATTTAGATTGAAAGATATGCCCTATAATACTAGTTGGAAAGATGGTAAACCTGAAAAGAAAATTTATGCTAAAGAAACACCTAATCAATTTAAGAGAAACAACCATTTTTTGGAGATAAATCCTTGGTTTGAAGCTTGCACACTACCACATTCATACTTGTGTTGTGGCCTAGAGACTGCAAGAGGATGAAGATCAGAGTAATGATCAACAACCCATAGTGAATAATGTCTCATCTGAACCCATTTGGTGAAGAGATGATTAAATTTATTATGATGAGGATCATGTATACCATGATGATCTAAACAATATATCAATGTGTTAGGCAACAAGGAGAGCTGCAAATCATTAGGAAGTTAACAAATGATGAGAAAGAAGCATATACTATTGCAACAATTAAGGAAGCAAGGATTAATTACAAACTAAGGAATAGAATGATAAATGTTGATCAAGGGAAACATGATGGAATATCTGTGAAGGCACCAAAGAAGAAGGTCTACCAACCAGACACTCTAAAGATCAAATATGATACTGCAAAGCTAGGGCAACAGGTAGATCATCATCAAGCTCCTAAACTGACAAAGCCAAAAGAGAAACCAATGGTTAGTAAGTCTACTCCAAATAATACTTATTTAATATCAAATGCTTTATCTTAGATTAAAATTTCTATTCCTTTATTTGAGATGATGAAAATATCTGAATACAAAGATGAGGTTGTGAAAGTGTTGTCTAATGTAGGCAATATTTTTAAAGATGAACATAATTAGAGAACAGTAAATGAAGAACCACCAGTGGTTTATTTAGGAACTAATATTACTCAAAATGGAACACAAGCTGATCCTTTTTATCTCACTTTGATGATTAATAATACACTTTTTAAGAATTGTATGATAGATTTAGGGGCAATAGTTAACATCATGCCCTCATAATTTATGAAGGAGCTTGGAATGAAGGTTGACACAACTTATGGAAGATGTTATTCTATGGACTATAGATCTATACCTATAGTTGGTATTATGAAATATGTGGAATTAAAATTTCTTTCTTTTCCTGAAGTATCATACAAAACTGATATTATTGTTGTATAAGTTCTTGCTAATTATGGAATGCTTTTATCTAGACAATGGGCTAATTTAGTAGGTGGTCATATTCAATTAGATTATTCTTATGCTACTGTTCCAGTGGATGATAGGGAAGTAAGAATCAATAGGGATCCAAGATCCCCATATATAATTAAAGAAGAGATTTTTATGGAGACAATAAACTTCTTCCACTCGGACATGGATAATTTCCAAGTGAGCATCACTAAACCAACACCAAATCCAGTAGCCCCATTGAAGTGAATTTACATGAGAATAAGGAAGAGATGGAAAATGAATTTTGATGGAGCATGCAGTAAGGAAGGTAATGGGGCTGGGATCACTTTTGTATCTCCATGTGGTAATATTTTAAAATTTTCTTTCTTGTTGAATTTGAATTTACTAATAATATTTCAAAATATGAAGCAATAATCTTGGTTTAAAAATTGCAAAATTTTATAGTATTAAGATGCTTTCAGTTTATGGTGACTCTAATTAAATTGTTTCTCAAGTCAAAAATAAATTCACAAATAAAATGTTGGAGATTTTCTTCTGTGCAAATAGTTGACTGTATGTTTGTCATTCATGACAACATATTGTATACAATAGTGAACTGTATTCACCTTTCAGTATGGATTTGAGGAAGCCTTGCATAGTTTTTTTAATGTTTCAGACATAGTTACTATACCATGTACATACACGCAGATTCAAATGTTCAGTAACAGTTGAGCTATGTTACTCTATTTACCAGACACAGTTTTAGAAGAGTGTTCTCAGAAAGATGACAACAATTTCATTGATTATTCAGTTGCATCTATCTATGGGATATGCATGTTCAGATTCATGTTTAGTTATGAGTCTAAGATAATTAACTAAAGGCGCTAATCATGTTTCATCTAAAGCATGATGTTGGGTAATTTTGGTGGAACCAACTATGTGAAGTGATGTGTCTATTCAGTTTGAGTTGCACAACTCTAATTAAGTTGCATGCTTGGTTTGGCCGACTAAAGAAGCATTGAAGGGATTCCTAAAGTTGACAAAGATCATATCTTTTGGAGAAGATACTTATAGTAATTCATTTAAATATCACCAAGTGTGAATGAAAAGAAAAGAGATAGAACAAAAACATAGAAAAATGTTGTTTGTGTTGGGACAGTAAAGGCATTTCATTCATCAGTAAAAGATTTATGTGAAGAAGTAGGAAGTGCATACAATACATTGGAACTGATCAAGATAGTAGGTCTACTTAAACAGTTCATTTTCAGATATAGTGTATATCTATTTTATAGAAGGTTGCAGCCTTCACCATATTAAGCAAGAGCTTTTGGACAGTGAGTCCTCACCCCTAACAGGGTTATTTGTAAAAGAATCCTAATAGGGTTCAACCCTTAACTAGGTCACTGTACTTATTTCTTTGTATAGATCAACTTTGAACAGGGTTGTAAGATCTTCTAACAAGGATTATTATACTCAAGTACAGTTCTTTTTGGTGCTAATTCCCACCAGGGTTTTTACCTAGTTTGGTTTCCCCGTAACCAAAATTGTGGCGTTCTATTTTGTGTTATATTAAATGTGTATGTGCTTATGATATTCTGTAATTAATTGAAAGAAATAATTTAAATTTCTGTTAACTGA
Organism: Thuja plicata; assembly: GCA_018584345.1. Taxonomy (NCBI): domain Eukaryota; kingdom Viridiplantae; phylum Streptophyta; class Pinopsida; order Cupressales; family Cupressaceae; genus Thuja; species Thuja plicata. The sequence goes on from MU227491.1 coordinate 3,633,742, forward strand.
TTCACCCCCTCTTAGTTATCCCTTGGGACTATTTCAACAATTGGTATCAAAGCCAAGTGCCATGGAGAGAAATATTAATAGCTTAAGGTAGATCAGATGGCATACTTCAGAAAAGAGAGTCGTAAGTTTGATAGAGAGAATTATATTGATTGGAAGAACAAAATGATAACACATCTACAATGCGTTGGTTTTGAGATTTTTGAAATAGCCACACAAGAAGTTGTTGTTCCCTCTCTGAAAGACCTTGCAAAAGGTGATGCTACTAGTAAAAAAAAGGATGTATTCACCGCTAATGCAATTGCCAAGGAAGCCCTTATAAGTGCATTATCTAACAATGAATTCTCCGAGATTAAGAAAGTAGACAAAGCCTACACCATATGGAAATATTTAGAAGATATGTTTGAAGGAGATATTCAAGAAAAGAATGTGTAGAGAAAGACATGGAAAAAGAAGTATAACAACTTAGAGATGCTACCTGAAGAGAAAATCAAAGCTTACAATCAGAGGATTAATGAAGCAGTTTCAGGAATCAGAAACAATGGTGGAGAAATTTTAGAGGAAGACATAATGGACAAATTGATGACTACATTGACAATAGATTATAAAAGCAAGATAAACATCTTGGATGAAACTATGAAATTTTAAAAAGACTTCAAGAGAGAGACTTTGATCAGCAAAATCTCTGCATTTGAGATATCAAGATTGAAGAGAGAACCCAAAAGTGAAACAACTTACAAAGCCTCAGTCCATGGTAAGAAATCCTTGAGTAGCTCTAGTAATGATGAGAAAGAAGAAGTGGATACAAAACTTGAAGAAATCATTGCTATGATTGCCAAGAAAAAAGGAAAGGTAAAGGAAAATATGAATGAAAACTACCATTCAAATGTTTTTCATGCAACAAAGTTGGCCATTTTGCATCCAAGTGTCCTACAAGAGTCAAGAAGTTCAGATCAGATTTCAAGCCCAAATATACTAAGGAATGCTATCATGCTAAAGATGGTGTAACTGATGATGATTCAGGAGAAGATGAAATTGGATTCATTTCCATTAAATACATTGAGAAAATGCTTGAAGAAATGGACAATGAAGATGAAAAGAAAGCACAAGAGTTAGCATTAGTTTCCAAAAAAGACATGAAAACTGACTAGATCATTAACAATGGATGCTCACATCACATGACAGGAGACAAAGATAGATTTGTACATCTAGACAAGTAAAAAGGTGGTATGGTTATATTTGGAGATAACACTCCCAAACCTATCATAGGTAGAGGTTCTATTACCTTAGATGGAAAGAGCAAGACATATGATGTTCTTTATGTTGATGGCTTACACCATAACCTACTAAGTGTTGGACAATTGCTTGACAAAGGATATCAATTATAATTCAAAGACAAAAAGTGCATCATTAATAAAAAACAAGGAGATATGATTGCATCAGGCTCTAAGACTAAACGTAATGTCTTTCAACTCAATTCAGAAGTAAGTTGTTTTGTTGCCAAAGTAGATGAAAGTTGGCTATGGCACAAAATACTTTGTCATATCAATTTTGACAACATAGTAAAGATCAGCAATGTAAAGGCAGTAAGAGACCTTCCTAGTATTGCAAGACTAGTTGATACTATGTGCAGGGAATGTGTGATGGGAAAGCATGTAAGGAGCTCATTTAGAAGCAAGCAGAAATCAGAAAAAAAAAGATCTAGTACATACAGACTTAGGTGGTCCTACTCAAACAAGATCATACTATGGAGAAAGGTATTTTATTTTGTTTGTTGATGATTTTTCAAGGATGATGTGGGTTGCACTCTTAAAGGATAAGTCTGAAGCTTTTAAGAAGTTCAAAATATTCAAAGCTAAAGTTGAAAATGAGTCTAGATTAAAACTAAAGTGTCTGTGATCAGATAGAGCAGGAGAATTCACCTCTAACCAATTTTATGAGTATTGTGAAGAACGTGATATCAAAAGGCAGTTGAGTGCTCCTAGAAACCCTCAACAGAATGGGATTGCAGAAAGAAGAAATATGATCATACTTGACATAGCGCGCACTATCATGATAGAAGGAAAAGTTGCACACACCTATTGGAGAGATGAAATCAATACATTGGTCTATACTATCAATAGAATTCAATTAAGGCCAGGTGCATATAAGACACCTTATGAACTTTGGTTTGGTAATGTACCTACAGTAAAATACTTTAGAATCTTTGGAAGTAAATGCTACATCAAGAGAGATGATGGTGTTGGTAAGTTTGTTGCCAGAAGCGATGAAGGTATTTTCCTTGGTTACTCTACTAAAAGCAAAGCATATAGATGTTTTAACTTGAGATTGAAGAAGATAATTGAAAGTATACATGTGAAGATTGATGAGAAGTTCATGATTCAAGAAATATACTATGATTATGCACCTATGATTGAAGATGAACCCAGGCTTAGTAGTAAGGAAAAAGTTATTGAAGAAATGTTTGATTGTATTGATGTATCATGCAATGACCCTAAAACAAGAAAAGATGAACCACATATTAAAGATGAAGATGTCATGCCTAAAGTTCCAAAATTCACAACTAGATACCATTCAAAAGATGATATCATTGGAGATCAGAGCAGTAGAGTTTTGACAATATCTAAAGCAAAAGGTTTAACAGTTGACGAAGATGTATTCTCACTTTCACAAATTGAACCCTTAAGTATTGAAGATGCATGTAATGATTCAGATTGGCAGGAAGCAATGGAAGAAGAATTAGATCAGATAATCAAGAATGATACATGGGAATTGGTTCCTAGAACTTGTGACAAAAATGTGATTGGAACAAAGTGGATATTCAGGAATAAGAGGAATGAAGAAGGTACAGTGGTAAGAAACAAAGAAAGACTGGTATGTAAAGGATATGCACAGAGAGAAGGAATAGAATACATTGATACATTTTCCCCTGTAAGCAGACTAGAAGCTATTAAATTGTTTTTGGCCTATGCAACATTTAAGAAATTTAAAGTATATCAAATGGATGTCAAGTCAGATTTTATGAATAGTGACTTGTTTACATAAAATAGCCTGAAGGATTTAGTTTATCAAACAAAATAGACATGGTATGCAAACTAAAGAAAGCCCTTTATGGACTTAAATAGGCCCCAAGAGCTTGGTATGAGAGACTTGATGGTTACTTAACCAAGATTGGATTCAAAAAGGGAGCAGCAGATTGCAACTTCTTCATAAGAGAGACACCTAATGGACTACTACTTGTTGGTATCTTTGTTAATGACATTATCTTTGGAGGTAATGACAAGCTTAGTGGAAAATTCGCCAAAGAGATGCAGACTTAGTTTGAAATGAGCATGATTGGACCTATAAAATATTTTTTGGGATTGAATGTAAAACAAACTGACAAAGGCATATTCATAAATTAGTCTAAGTATATGAAGGAGATATTGAAGACTTTCAAAATGGAAGATTGTAAACTAGTAAGCACCCCCATAATAACAGGAAGCAAGCTTTCTAAAGAAGATGATTCCATAGCAGTTGACAAGATAATATACAAGTTTATGATTGGAAAACTCATATATCTTACTAAATCTAGACCAGATATTTCTAATGCAGTTGGAATTCTTAGAAGATTTGTAGTTGAACCTAAAAAAAATCACCTAATGGAAATAAAAAGAATATTCAGATACTTAAAGGGGACTATAGACTATGGTTTATGGTATCCTAACTTAGAGAATATACAACTTTATGTGTATACAGATGCAGATTGGGCATGTTGTGTTGATGACATGAAGAGTACCTCAGGAGGAGCAATATTTCTTAGAGATAGGTTGGTCACTTGGACAAGCAAGAAGTAGAATTGTATCTCTCAGTCAACAATAGAAGATGAATATGTAGCAGCAACATTGAATTGTTCTACAATTGTTTGGATCAAACAAATGATAAAAGACTTTGGAATTCAGATTGATTATCCTATTTTTATTCACTATGATAACACTAGCACTATCAATATGTTAAAGAACCCTGTGATGCACACAAAGACAAAACACATTAAAATAAAATATCATTTTAAGAGAAAAAGTTGCAGACAAAGAAGTAAAGTTGGATTATGTAAGCACTAAAGAACAATTAGTAGATATTTTTACAAAGCCTTTATCAAAAGATACTTTTGAGTATCTCAGGGAGAAGCTGGGAGTAATTCCCCTTCCTGAGTCTGATTAGAATTTGTAGCAAGAACATCAGTCCTTGGTGACTGATGAATGGTTGACTACTCTACTTCTAGAGTAGTACCTGTGCTTAATGGTATTTGGCACCCTTTTCTATTGATGTCAAAGGGGGAGTATATAGTAAGGGGGAGCATATACTCTGGGGGATTATATAGTCATGAAAATAAAAATATAGTCAGAGGAGCTGCAACAGTGAAGAGGAACCTTTGATGAGGATATTGAGAAGATTGTAAAAAAAGAAGGAAGACACTTTTGGATTGATGGTGTTTTTAATCATATGTTGCCATCAATGTCAAAGGGGGAGATTGTTGGAGATTTGCTTCTATGCAAATAGTTGACTGTATGTTTATTATTGATGACAACATATAGTATACAATAGTGAATTGTATTCACCTTTCAGTATGGATATGAGAAATCCTTGCGTGGTTGTTTTTATGTTTCAGACATAGTTACTATACCATGTACATACACACATATTCAGATGTTCAATAATAGTTGAGTTATGTTACTTTGTTTGCCAGACACAGTTTCAGAAGAGTGTTCTCAGAAAGTCGAATTCAATTTCATTGATTATTTAGTTGCATCTATCTATGTGATATGCATGTTTAGATTCATGTTTAGTTATGATTCTAAGATAATTAACTAAAGGTGCTAATCGTGTTTCATCCAAAGTATGACGTTTGGGTAATTTTGGTGGAGCTGACTATGTGAAGCGACACATCTATTCAGTTTGAGTTGTGCGGTTCTAATTAAGTAATGTGCTTGGTTTGGCCAACTAAAGAAGCATTGAAGGGATTCCTAAAGCTGAAAAAGATCATATCTTTTGGAGAAGATACTTATAGTAGTTCATTTGAAGATCACCAAGTGTGAATGACAAGAAAAGAGATAGAACAAGCATAGAGTAGAATGTTGTTTGTGTTGGGATAGTAAAGACATTTCATTCATCAGTAAAAGATTTATGTGAAGAAGCAAGAATACATTAGAACTGATCAAGATAGCAGGTCTACTTAAACAGTTCATTTTTAAATATAGTGTATATTTATTTTACAGAAGGTTGCAGCCTTCACCATATTAAGCAGTGAGCATTTGGACAGTGAGTCCTCACCCCTAACAAGATTATTTGTAAAATAATCCTAACAGGGTCTAACCATTAACCAAGTCACTGTACTTATTGATTTGTATAGATCAACTCCTAACAGGGTTGTAAGATCTTCTAACAATGATTATTATACTCAAGTACAGTTCTTTGTGGGTGCTAATTCCCACCGGGGTTTTTACCTAGTTTGGTTTCCCCATAACCAAAATTGTGGTGTTCTATTTTGTGTTATCTTAAATGTATATGTTCTTATGATATTCTATAATTAATTGAAAGAAAGAATTTAAATTTCTGATAACTGATTCACCCCCCCTCTCAGTTATCCCTTGGCACTATTTCAAGATAAAATTCCTAGATTAAAATAATACAAGAATTTAGTATGGGGTTTTGTTGAAATTTTTGATGCATTTTAAATCAAATGGATAGAAAGATCAAAGAACTACCTTATAGACCTATTGGATAATTCATCCATTAGGCAGGTTGATATTCCTTTTGATGAGATTGTACAAATGGAGATGAATAACAAACCATCAATTCATGACAATATGCAGAATTGACAAGTGCTTGAATATGGCAGAGATATTCTCAAATTTCTGATGAACAAAGACATATATGAGGATCAGAGCATGGATTAGAATGGCTATGTAGAGAATAAGGATGGAAAGAAACTTTTTTTGGAAAGGAAGTGGTGCAGCTAAAGACAAACAAAATTCTCAGAGGCTTGGTAGCACTTGAAGGAATTTTTGATGAGAAAGAAAATCTTGAGGTGGGTAGGATAGTTGAAAAGAATGAAGAAGTTCAAAAGATCAACTTTGGAAATGATCATGCTCTAAAGGAAGTAAACATAGGCAAGAAGCTCACTCCTAAGATCAAGGTTGATTTGACAACCTTGTTAAGAAAATATAGGCATATTTTTGCATGGTCATATGATGAGCTTAAGGCTTATCATGGAGACTTATTTCAACATGAAATCCCTTTAAAAATAGTTGAAAACCATTTAGGAAAAGACATCACCGTATAAACCCAATGTTAGCACCTAAGATGAGGGAAGAACTTGTCAAATTAAGGGATGAATGAATAATAGTGTATATAAGATGTTCTACATGGGTATCAAACTTGGTCCCAATTAGAAAGAAGAATGGAGATATATGATTATGTTTAGATTTTATAAATTTGAATGTATCATCTTTAAAAGATAACTATGCATTACCTAATATGGAGGCTCTATTGTAGAAGGTTACTAGAAATGAATTATTGTCTATAATGGATGGATTTTCAGGATACAACCAAGTGAAGGTTAAATATTCAGAGCAATACAAGACAACTTCTACAACTCCTTGGGGAACCTATTTTTATGCAAGGATTCCATTTGGGTTAACTAATGCAGGAGAAACATTCCAAAGAGTGATGGATGTGGCTTTTGATGGCCTCATTGATCTTATCATGGATGTATATAAAGATGGTCTAATTGCATATTCAAAATGGGCAGAGGAGCATTGTAAACATTTGGAGCGAATATTTAAAAGAGCTCTGCAATATGGGATATCTCTAAACCCAAAGAAATGTCACTTTGGAGTAAATGAAGGGAAACTACTTGGACACGTTATATTAAAAGATGGTGTGAGGATAGACCCTAAAAGGATTGTAGCTATAGATAAAATCTAGGTCCCTAAAAATGTTAAGATCTTCACCCTGTTAGGAGTGGCGTGGTTAGAGGGCTTAAACATTCATCCTAGAATGTTAGCTTTCTCAATGGTTTACAAAAAGACTTGTTAGGTCTACTCGGTTAAGAGATTTTTTGTTACAAATGTTAGTAAGAAACAATGTACTAATGTGACCTATGATTTAGCAACTATACTTTGCTTGATTAGATGCTTTTTTTCTCCCTGAAACTTATTGGCACCTACAACTCATCAACTCATTAGTCTCTCCTCTTGATCAGTTATCCAACTCTTTCACTACTCTACTCGGTAGCTCATCAACTTATCACTTCGCCAACATATCTGTATAAATATACAAACTCATCAATATATAGGCCTTTTTTTTTCTTTTTAATCCTATTGGTTATGGTTTCCCTCAATTGCACTGAGTTGTTTGATCTTCTCAAATAAACTGATTCAATGTATTTATAGCTCGATTAAGCAGTTAATCGTGCCTTGTGACTTTCAATTTTTCTTGGAACTTCCAAATTTCTTTTTCTTCTTAATCTACATCAGTGATTTTGAAATTGTCTTTTCATGACCGTAGATATTGCAATATACTTTGTCTTCATACTTGGAAACTTATTTATTTGTGTGCCTTTGCATTAAATTCATTACACTCCTTTTATTCAATCTTTATTCATGCTTGGTTCCTTGTTTGGTGACTTCAGTGAATATCTTCACTTGGTATCTAACTTCGGTCGGTTACCAACCTTTCTTGGTAATTGACCTTGCTTAGTTGTCAACTTCACTCGGTGACTGTCTTTTCTCTACTCGATTGACAAACACTTCACTGCTCAGTAACTAAGTTGTTCCCTTTACCGACTTGACCTTTCTACTTTACCAACTTAACAACATCAAATATTAATTAAGAAATAATTTTATCAATAGTTCCTTATCATTGTCTGATATTTATTATCTGCCCAATTAAGTTCCTCTCTAATTGATATAGCATCTTAATATAAACTAGAAATAAATTTCTTGACATTAATGACAAACTAACAAGTGATCTAATCATTCTACTTGCTTGTATTCTTCTAAAACTTTATCTTTACCACCATTACCATTAGTTGGTTAACAATCACCCTCTTTGGCATTAATGACAACACTATCAATTGATAATAGTATACTCTAATCTTTATGTACTATATCTGCTCCCTCTTAGCTTGTTCTTCCTCTTTTTCTTCGGTTACATTCTCCTTCTTTCATATAGTCTCCTTTACTTGTATTCATCACTTGCTTCTTCTTTGTACATACTTCTCCTTTGTGCTTATTTCTTACTTGCACTTATTTCTCCCTTGTGCTTATTTCTCCCTTGTTGAGTCATGAATTACATTCTTATCAATTACATACTTCTCCCTCTTTGAAAACAATTCCAAAGATCCATACTCCCAAAATCCTATTTAGGTAGTGAATCATACCTTGCAAGTAGTGATTTATCTTTGCATACATACTTCCTTTCACAACTTCAGGCATCACCTAAAGTGTGATCACTCAACATCAACTCAAAATTCATATATTCTAATGTGTTCTAGATTTGATGCAACATGCCTCTTGCATTTAATGAATGTTAGATAGGGATAGGACCCCTAATTTACCTTTGAGATACGCAAAAGCATCCTTTAGTAGTGGCTTGGTGAATATGTCAGCAAGATGTTCTTTTAAATTCACATACTCCAACATTACAAGCTTGTCTTGTACTTTCTTTCTCAAGTAGTGATACTTGATAGATATGTGCTTGGTCTTTGAGTGCATTACCAGATTCTTTGATATGTTTATTACACTTGTATTGTCACAAAAAATAGTGAATAGTTTGGTGATCTCTTCTTGAATACCTTCTAGTAGCTATTTGATCCACACAATATTTTCACAATTCATAGCTGCAATAACATACTCAGCCTCAGTAGTAGAATGTGATATACAACTTTGTTTCTTGCTTAGCCATGTAACTAGTCATTCTCCTAAAAATAATTATGCTGTACTTGTACTCTTTTTGTCATCAATGTTTCCATCCCAATCAACATTTGTATAGACTTTGAAGTCAAAGTCTCCTCCTTTATTGTATAGTAGGCCAAAATCTTCAGTTCCTTTCGAATATCTAAAAATTCTCTTAACTGCAGACTTATGTGTTTCCTTCAGATTAGAAGAAAACCTTTAAACAATTCCTACAACATGAGAAATATCAAGTCTTTTGTGCACTAAATATTACAAATTACTAATCATGGATTGGTAGAGTGTCTCATTGAATTCTTGTGATTCATCCTCTTTAGATAACTTGCAACCAGTAACCATTAGTGTTCCAACCGGTTTTGAGTCATCCATACCAAAAGTTTTTAGAATCTCCTTGATATATTTTTGTTGTGTAATATAGATCCCATCCTTTACCTATTGAATTTGAAGTCCAAGAAAGAACCTAATCTCTCCAATCATAGACATTTAAAACTCATTTCTCATCTCCTCAACAAACAATCTGCACATTGTTTCATTGCCTCCAAAGATAATGTCATCAATAAATATCTCAGCAATTAAAATATTTTTATTACTATCACATTTCAGATACACATTGTTGTTTTTGTCACTAGTTCTTTGAAATCTTATTTTATTTAGATATGCATGCAGTCTCTCATACCATGCTTAGGGTGCTTGTTTCAAGCCATATAGTGTTTTGTGCAGTTTACATACCATGTCTCGGTTAGTATTCTCAGAAAATCCTTTAGCTTGTTCAATGTATACTTCCTCGTCAAGAATACCATTGAGAAATGATGACTTGACATCCATTTGATAAAATTTTAATCCCTTGCAAGCCGCATATGCTAGTAGAATCCTTACTCCTAATCTAACAACATGTGTAAAAGTCTCACCATAGTCAATTCCTTCTTTTTGTGCATACCCCTTGCAAACTAATCTTTCCTTATCTTTTATTAGATTACCATTTGTGTGTGTATTTTGTGGATATGCTAGCTGCAACACAACACTTCAATATGTCATTGCATTAGTGAAATAACATGAAATATCAAAGGAAAAACACATATATATCACCAAAATCGGCATATTCCTCCCTATCTAAGAAGAATATGAAATATGCTATAATTGCCCTCAGATTATGCATAAATCAGTGACAACATCATGCTTAGAATGGAAGATTTGACTAAAATGCAAGCTAAAATACTCAATCAAAGTTCATTTTAGAGCTCCAATTGAAAGATTATAAAAATGCTAAATGTTTGAGCTAAAATGCATGAAGAAATATTTAAGAATATGAGCAACATAAGTTTGCAAATGAATTCTAAAATTAGGGGCAACATAATAATGCTTTCAACAATTAAGTAATTAGGGGCCCATTGAGCTTTAAATTCATTCCATTTATAGTATAATTTGAGGAATGAGAGGTTAGGATTGATTTATGAAGAGAGGTGGAGATTGAATCTTTGGTGATCCATGTGAGGTGATCCGAGTGATTTAACTCTCATTGGCTAGGGAATTGACTTTTTATTTTGCAAGTGAGGAGTTGTAATTAGGATTTTATTTAATTCCTTTTAATTAATTACCTTAGCCATGTATTTGTTTGTTTTTTATTTAATTGATTTGATTTGATTTAATTGACTAAGGAAATTAATGTAAATTAGTGATAAGATCACTTAGGAGATTAAATTTGATTTAGATGAATTATGCCAATTAAATGAAGAATTGTATTGACATAATTGTTAGAATAATAAGAAAAATAATGCAAATATAAACACGGAAGAGAACACAAATGACACAGAGATTTAACATGGTTTACCCAATCCCTGGGCTACGTCCACCAACAGCGAGTCCAATATTTTTATTATTATATAGCGATTACAATCTGAAACCTGCAACTCAATACCGTCACAGGAAGCTACAAAAATCCCTCATACAATGAAATCTTGAAACCCTAAGCCCTTTTCACAAGCATATTTTACCTAACCTAATTAGGGAAAAAAATACTTTGACTAATAGAAAAATCAATGGTCAGCCCTTTACAATATTAATAAGTCATTGTTGGCGTCGAGGGGCACTTCCCCAAAGGGTCCCCGCAAGGGGTGCTACCCCTTGACCCCATCAAGGGCTTTTCCCCTTGATCCTGCCTAGGGTGCTGCCACAGGACCCCGCAAGGGGCTCTGCCCCTTGACCCCGAGCTTGGGGCCGATAAAGATATGTCTGGGGGGAAACCACGCTGAAAGAAACTGAGTCTGATTAGGTTCCACATACATAACAATAATTAGGGGTATGATCACAGTTAGGGAAAATAGGGTCTCTGGTCAGAGAAGACCAAATTAGGGTGGTTAAATTTTCCCCTCTTTGAATTGATGTACGAGTCGTGCATTGATTCAAAGAATGATTAATGTTGACTTCAGAAAGTTTGAGAATTCCACACTTGATTGAATGAAATGTCTGATGAGATTAGTCTCGCACTTGATTGAACTAAGACTAAAAGTATTGAATTTGAAATTGATCAAACTGATGACATGTAACTGATTAAATGTTTGATAATGTTAAGTTGAAGATAATGCAAAGCATTAAATCAGTTAATGGTTTGTATTGTCATTGATGTCAACTTGATATCATCTATACGGTCATGTACATAATGCCAAAGAATTCAGAGAATCTATAGAACAAAGGTTATGCTTTCAGCAATGCCTAAATCTCAAGTATTCACTAAGTGATAGATAACATCGATAGAGTGCACACCATCGATAAAGGCAAAGAAGAAAAGTCACAGTGATACCCGACGAGCAGAAGACAGTGTTTCCTGATGAAGAAAAACCATAGGATGCCCGACGAGATGAAAACAGAGTTTCCCGACAAGTAAAAATCTAATGATGCCCGACGGACGGAGATCCTGAAGCTAACTATAGTCATGCTGACAGAACTGTCAGTTATCACTGACAACTAATTGAAAAATTGACCGACGGAATAGAGAGTTCAGAAAATGACAAAATATCTAGCTGGCAAGAGCTAAAGATAGACTTAACTGGTTGTTTTATTTGTTTTATTCAACCAGAGTTAAGAAATTGATTTAAATAGGATTTATACAATTGGAAAGAAGATAACTATGAGATAAATTAGGAGTTATTCTTTAAATCAAATTGGTTGGATTATTTTTCATGCCAAGAATCAAGAATCAAGAAAAAGTGAAAATCATGTCTATATAAGAGACAAGCTTAATTCATTTTCAAATCATCACATTCACGGAAAGGGGATTAAGGGAAGTGAATGAAAAGAGGATGCTGAAGAAGAACTTCATATATTCCTGATCAATCAAGCTCAAGGAGAGATAAAGAATTCTGTAGACACCGACGAACAATGAATTATAGCATCACATAGCAGAAAGTGTGGAGCACAAAGAATTGAATTGATACATTGTTTAGAGAGGTAATGTACTTAAATAGATCTAAAAAGCTGCAATTCAAAGTTGCATTAGAAACATGTCATAGTGTTTCTGTTTAACCATTGAAGCATCAAGTCTCTTAATAGAGCAGGACTTAACAGTCTTTTATATATTGAGGTACATTCCAAGGAGTGCCAAAAAGGTTGATTCATGAAAGTAGCATTGGATTTTCCTGATACCTATTGATAGTCTAAGAAGGAGGCTGATTCAAGGATGGTAGCAATAGATGCCCGATACTAAGTGACAACCTCTATGTATAAAATCCTCTGACAATGTCACATTTAACAGTGTTTTTGTAACCTTTAACAGGGTTGGCTCCTACTAGGGCTCACTTCAAAAGAGTGGAAATTTGGGGTACTGGTCCTAGTGGTTTTTCCCTTAGTAGGGTTTCCACATTAAAAATTCATGTGTTATGTGTGTATGATTCATTTTTTTATTGTTTTGTATCTGACATAGTTAACACTGGGTTGATCTGTATACTCTGCATATTTACTGAGTTTCGGTAAATAGTTATACTTCTTATCGGTAATCAAGAAGAATAAGGATAGACAAGGAAAAATGATAGACAGTTAATCATTATAAGTATTTCATGGCATACATCTTGTAGGGACTTAATAATTTGAGGTTTATTTGATTGGTGGTTAATGTTTAAAGGATAAATTTTTGAGGCCACTGATTCACCCCCCCCGCTTCTCAGTTATTACTAACACAAACAAAGGTAAAAAAAGATCTTGAAGATACCAATTCTAAACTTGATTGAATGAGAATCAATAATACCGACACCAAACTTGATCAAACGATGGTCAGTATGAAGCTGCTAGGAGCTTTGAGGTATCAATTCTAAACTTGATCGGATGAGAATTGATAATACTGACTCCAAAATTGATCGAAAAAAAATTAGTATGAATTTTCCAGGAGCTTAATAAAGATATGAGAATATGTAGACATAGATATCCAGCTTGTGAGAATTGAAGCCTTCTATCCAATAGTTTCTACTTGATTGAATTAAACCGCCATGCCCCTATTCTTTTTATGTTGAAGTTGTTTTAATGCTTTTTAAGAAAGAATTTAAATGATTTAAGTGTGATCATGCCCCCTCGGGAATGAAATAGAAGGAAAAAGAATAAAATCCCTCTTTAAAATGATATATCACTTGAATTGATTGATTGGATTGAGAAAGAATCAATTAGAAGAAATGATGAAGTGAAGGTTTGTTATGACAAAACATAATTTTACTAAGTTAACTATGTGAAAATGCGAGTTCTGAGTCTGATAAAATGATGTACGACCAATATTTTGATGAATAATGTGCCATTTGATGATAGAGAACCTAGAAAATTGATTGCATAAAAACTACCAATCATTTTTGAAACATGTATAACAATTCTGCATTTTTGGGAAGCTATCGTAAAATCTATAAGATGTTGTTGAAAACATCATCTATGCATTTGATTTCATTCCCGATAGATCAAAGAAGAAAAAATTGAATTTTGATAGTGTGGGAGGAGTTCTGAAGCTCCTAAATAGCTCAAAAAGGTCAATATATATCCCAAAATTCACCTTTTACCCATTCATTTTTACTTTTGTCTTTAGTAAATTCAGAGCTCTACAGAGAAGATGGTGGTCCCTATGGAGAAACATTGATTCAAGCTCTCCCATCAACATCAATGCCTGACCGATTATGCAACACCAGTAAGTACCTCAAAACCTACCTTTCCATGTTTTCTATTTTTCATTTTGTCCATTTTTGGAAAAGTTATGTAGCTTTGAATTTGGCATCGCACCCCATGTATGGGATCACGTCTGGTGAATCCCACGTCGCATCCTATTTCTACCCTAAATCCTGTGTCGCATCTCATAAATTTGGGATCACACCCTATTAGGAAGTTTTGTGTTGCATAGGGTAAAATTTGTTAAGTTTTGAATGTTTTCACATCCTGTGGAAATGAGATCACACCCCGCGGCCCGCGTCGCATCTTGTTAAATTAGGATTGTTTCCCATATGCCCCATCGCATCCTAAAAATCATGTATTGCTTCCTGTATAAAGGATCACACCCTATAAAAATAGAGTTGTTTTTGGTTTAGGAGTTAGGTTTTTTCTGTTTTGACTATTTTTCTCCTTCTGAAGACCAAAAATACTTATTTGATAGTTGTTCTACATAGTTGCCTTAGTGAGAATACTAAATTGAACTTGTATGTGCTTTCTGTTGATAGATTGACTTCAAGGTAGTTTATTTTTGAGGTCCCTATCTAGGTCAGGTCCTTGATTTGTTGTGATCATTGACAGATGCTGAGCTATAGATTGTAGCCTGAGTAGGATTAGCTGCACTCATAGATTTACCTGATATGAGGGTAAATCTGGGGTTGTTGACTACGTTTTCCAAGAGGTAGCATTTGGAGTACAACACCTTTCATCTCTCGACTGGTGAGATGACAGTCACACCCAAGGACATGTGGCATATATTGCAGATTCCAGTGATGGGTCAGGAGGTACAATTTGAGTCCTGTTCTTCTATAGCCATTGCATTGGCTCAAAGATTCTTTGGAGATCAGACCATAGTATGTTGATATTTGACCTGGGGTCATATGTACGATCATTATGATCAGTTACCTATATATATGGCTAGAGTGATTGGAGGCATCCTCATGCCTAATAGGTGACAACATGGTTTTATGTGCAGCTGGGTAGATACTTTGGAGAAAATGATAGGATCATCCCACATATTTGACTAGGGTAGCTGCATATTAGCACATATATATCAAGAGCTTCATGAGATAGTATATCAGTACTCCCGCAGTATGACTATAGGGATTCTAGTTTTGTAGATCTGGGTCTGGGAGCATATCCTTGTGACATGACCGATAGTAGATAGGCAGCAAGCAACTCAACAACCTTATATTTATATGTACTCTAGATTGATTCAGTAGCTCCATCTGGGCAAGGTAGAGTAATGGTGCAGATTGTTCGAGGATATGACTGTTGTTATCTAGTGACCATCTTTGGAGTATGAGGAGTGGGCCTCAGATAGGTGACATATGTCATACTTCTTTTAGAGCAGGTACTTGATAGGCTGTACAAGATATATTGTAGAGAGATTCCTGGTTACATGTGTTTTGAGATGGTATGGCTGTGTACGGGGCCGATCACAAGATTTGACCGCTTATGCTTAGATTTGAGATGAGGAGCTACTTTGGGGAGTACAGTTTGTATATGAGATCGCTTAACAGGCTATCAGTTAGATGGTTGCAGTTGGGTGGGACTATATGCTAGAGGTTATTGATGTAGGTTGCACGGATGGGAACCTCACACATATGTTACGGGATCCATTTCCAAGATTCACATCTCCTGATGAGGCAATTCCTTGCATAGAGGATCCTTTAGATTATGATTCTATAGATCACATACTAGTCAGAGGCAGAGGTGGAGCCAAGAGAGACCAGAGAGGTGGGGGAGGGATGGAGTGAGAGATGGAGGGAGGGATGGAAGGTGCCCTCCTTTGGATAGAGGTCATGGTTTGGATGATGGTGGGGATGACAAGGGTGAAGGTGCAGTGGGTGCCAATGCTAGCAGAGAGGGCAGATAGACTTGATTTAGGTTTGTGCCTCCATAGAGAGATCTAGGTCCATTGCTTACTAGAGAGAAGCATAGACCACTAGGGAAGGTACCCAGTGGACAGGATCCACGCAGAGATATAGGAAAAGGTTTTAGAAGGGATGGTGATAGTTTATTTCAGTGCCACTGAGAGTGTGAGAAGCTTAGGGCTAGGGTCACCACATTAGAGGCTTTACTGGCTAATAGTAATAGTTATCTTGAGCACTTGAGAGTAGAGTGAGATAAACAGGAATGCATAGCAACACATCAGGGTTAGAGAGCTACGTACTACTTTGGACTATATTATGTTGCAGTTCTAGAGGGACAGAGAAATCCTTCTTCTCAAGTAGCACATGATTCTGAGGGAGTGATGCCTCCACTGGCTCATCCTGCACCACCTCCTCCTCCTCCTCCAGATCAAGGAGAGGGTGGCAGTCAGACCTAAATTTTTACTTGTGATATCTTGAGAGATTTTGTATCGACTGATCTTGTTGTGATCGATTGTACTTCATACTCTTGATACTTGATATCTATTTCACACTGGTATTCTGATACCCTTTTGTAGATGTTTCACATTTTAGATCCATTCCATCGTTGATATATCTAAGATAGTTATTCCTGATCTTGATATGTTCATGGGTTCTCTTTACTTTGATAGATGTTTAGATTGATACACATGTGATTATGTACTTGGTCTCTTGATGAGTTTACATTAGATTCATGTGATGACATTATTTATGCTCTTTGATATATTATTGATATATAAATGTGTTTCAATGATGCTAGATGAATATAAAAATGTATATTTTTGGGATTTTCTTTATGAAAATAGATGTATGGATGAACTTAGGATGTAGAAGTAAATTCAATGCTTGAATGCTTTGTTTTTATATTTTCTCTTTCTCATTTATGAATGCATAATGTATGTCATGGATATGCAATGAAATTGATGTTAGTAATATAGATTATGTAGTTTAACTTGGATTTCAGATGAACCAGGAAATCATATTGAGCTCAAGTCCTTATGTTGTTTTTCACAATGAACCATGCAATATCTAAATGCATCTACATGCAGACTCTTAGGACTGTCACTAATTTGTATACCTTGTAGCATTTTTATCATCATTGGGCATTTTTGTAACATAAATCATCAGATAGTACAAATGTTACTAATACACATAAGATATTATGAAAGTATGAATACTATGTGTATTGGATGAAATGTCAAAAATAAACCTAAGCATCAAAGCATAGAGGCTAGGATGACAAGTCATTTATCTCATTTTTCTTTTAAGAATCAGGTTCTGTTCAAGTGTAATGTAAGATATGTGACCCACAATTACCTGAAATATTCATATCCTTGGGTACATAATGTGTCATATGCCTTACTAAGAATCTGATTTAGAAATAGACAAGCAAATTGGTTCAACTTCACAATAGTTTACACATAACTGGGATCGAGATATATGCGTCTATCCACTCATGTTGGTAGCTCTTACCATAAAAATCCAAGTTAGATGAAAGTTATAGGATCATTAAAATAATCACCATATGTAGAAAACCAAGAAAATGTTATGCCCCATGTCCTTGCAACTCTTTGTCTTTGAATAGACATCATGGAATAAATCGGAAGATATAACAATCACCAATTGATAATCAATCAAAGTAAATTTATAATAGCTTACATGCCCTAGTTTGAATCATCACGGGAACATAAAATAGTCATAATCAAACCAAGATTAGTCTATGTGTTTATGTAGTATTGAGAAATAATGTGGATTCATTTTTCAAGCACAGTAGAGTGTCATCAATCAGAATTTGGAATCAAGCAATATGTTTTTCATGTCTGAGTATATGAGATTAACTTTGTTAGCAATTACAATCTAGTGTAGTGTTTAGGAACACAATTTGATTAAAGTATTGAAAAATACTAGTGCGATTAAAGTGTTGAGAGACACTAGTTCCTATAGACACCTAAATTTGACCAGGTGTATCTCAAGCATTCAAAATTGCAAATCTCAGCTAAAAATGCCTTAAAACCTCATCTCAATGCATTAAAATGGATCAAATATAATGGAAAAAAATCAAATCACATTAAAAGATCAAATAATCATGAAATCAAATAATTAAATTCAAGCCTAAAGGGATTAATCAAATTATGCAATTGATTTTTCAATTGTATAGTTCAAATAAAAAAGATCAAATCCAACCCAATCACCC
>MU227491.1:3652015-3666242 GCA_018584345.1 Thuja plicata
TCCTAATATCTTTGAGACAACCAACCAATTTTCCCTCCATTTGAAAACACCTCAAAGCTTTTGACTTAACCAAACTTTGATCATGATCAACTCACTCTACCCCCTACCCTTGGGAAAATGCTATAAACACAAGCCATTTCCTTTGTGTTTGGGATCCAAGAATTTTAAGAGAAAAAGCATCCTTATTATAGGCATATGAAGAGCATTTGAGAGCTTTTGATCACATTTCAGCATTTGCATAACATTTAGTATATCATGTTTTAGGAGCATTTGTTGTTTTCTAACATATCTTCCAGCATTTTGAGCATCTTAAGATAGATTTGAGCATTTTGTTTATCATTCATTTCTTGTTCTAGGATTGTCCTTGAGAGAGATTAAGCCTGAAAGATCTCTTAACAAAGCTTAGATAGAGAACCTATTGATGGGGTTTTGCTGACCGGGTCCGCCAACAGTCATAAGTTGTCACCGGGTTCCGGGGATACCGGCCAACTCCGCCTGCAAAGGTTGTCCGGGGAAAATAAATTCTCTGGGCCTTCAAGCACCTGGGTGTCAGGTCATGATGGTGTGGGGCTCGGTTGGGAGAAGTGACTATTTTCGAGGGGGATAGCTGGTTTCTTCAACTCAATACCTTCAAAGATTCAATACAGTAAGGTTTCCCCAAGCATTCTACACTTAGCAAATAAAATGAAAAAGATCTTGCAGGGTTAGAAACATTTCATCTAACTATAGTCATGATGAAATGTCTGGAACATCAATAATACTTTGATAGACTACACTAAATATCGAAGAGATACATAACCATCAGCTAGCATTTTATTAGTAGCGGGAGTAAAGAGGTCGTTAATCTACTTTAACATATCAGAGTAGAAGACATAAAGAACATCAAAACATGAAATACCATTAACTCAGAAGCATGAATGCCAACAACATCATTGCCGAGAATTCTTCCTTCTTTATTAATTTTTCTTCCAACAAGCACTGGTGCGTGGTACAATGGTGGCTCCAGGGGAGCATTTGACTATATAAAATCAGAACAAAAGGAGCACTGAGCTCTGCAACTTAAGATGAGAAATCGCCTTTTCTATTACTATGGACAACAAAATCATCAATTTTGCCCACCCTTGGAAATGGGCTGGTTTGGCTATTTATACAACTCTTCTAACCTTAACCCTATTTTGCATCATGTTTCAATAAAATACAATATCTGGGGGCCGGTACTACCTGCGCCACCCTACAAAAGACCTGGAGACGGAATAGGTCTGCCATGTCAGAAGAATAAGACAAGAATATACAATGGAAGAATCAGCGTCGAGAAGAGAGCCAGAAAGGAGAACGAAGAAAGTAGGCCCCCCCAGGGATCGAGGCTACATGCCTCATAAATGGGAAATACGGCACCCTGTCTCCAATGTGCTAGGTATATCCTTGAGTGGCACCTCGAGAAAACCACCTTGTCAGAAACCAACCGCTAAGTTGACGCCTCCTTGATGTGGCCAACCACCTTTTGACAGCCTTTATTAACCACTTCTGAAAGTGACCGATTGGCCTCGGGGACCGGGACACAGATCACTTGAAAGAATACAAAATCTTGGATCCTGGACTCTGGAATCTAGGAACTTACGTCCCCAAAAGAATAAAGAACACTCAACACTTAATTTCTCCCTGGCCTCCGGAGAGAGCTCAAGGTTGCTTATTGTCATTGAAAGCCTAGAGGAGGCAGGATATGCCATCTTCATCTATGTCTTTCAGGCTGGCCCTTCTGTGCTTGGCCACTTCAACTTGTTCCCCCAGGTCTGGAACATTTTCTTTAAATTCATTTGCCATCCTAATCGTGTCATGACCACTAAGTATCATGCGGGTTAATTTTTCCATTTGGGCTCCATCCATCCCCTCCGGAGATTGATACCGGGACTTCATTATTTCATCAAAACTCTCCAAAACTGAATCTTTAGGGGTACATCTATCTGTGCTAAGGGGATCAGCCCCGGAAGTCTTTATTACAAAAGACTTGTATAAATTGGAAGAATACTTCACCGCATTTACCTTATCTTGTAAGGACCCTACCAGTTGCTTGGTTACCTCCAATGTGAGGTCAAGTCTGGAGTGCTAGGTTCTTACAAAATCAAATGATTCATCACCCAGAATTCCAGATTCAGAAACCATATCTTCTCCCAGGGTAAGGAGCTCTTCGAGTTCTACCTTCCACACTTGGTAATTCTTGGCATCACCCTCCCACAAGTCAATAAGAGTTTCCGCTTGATGAATGACCTGCCAGGCCATGTATAGATCTGGGAGGATGGATGCCAGGAAATGTCGGGTGTTTCCTATCTGCAACGCGACCCACTCATCCACTACCTAGGCTTTCTTTTTCATCATTCACAGAGAGTTTATGTGACTCTGTGGTATATCTTCTGAGGTGGAGGCTTCCAGAGGAGCGGCATTGATAGGTCAAGCCAGCTCAAAAAGCAACCCCACAAGGTTTGCATTCTTTTCCTTTTCTGCTTTGAGCCTCTGGGCTTATTTTTCATATTAGGCTTCTACTGCCCTTACTGCCTCCTTCAGCAAGTCTACCTCACCTTGCTTTCCCCTTTTACCTAGTGATACCTCTGCAACATTGTAGTCTCCGAGGTTCGCAGTTGCTTCATCAGCGTCTAGGGGAGGTGTTGCCACAACAACAACTGTTTCTCTGCCCGGCCTAGTTCAAAGAGTGTGAACTATCTGGGCTTTCTTGACCTTTGGCGGGGCCTAAACCTGGGCCATCATTTCGGCTAGGGAGAGAGGAATCACGGGGGTGGAATAAGATTTCCTTTTTCAACTCTCTACCAGCCACTGAGGTGGGAGGGGTGGCCTTCCTGCCAAAATTTGTTTCCTTGATTCTTCCCCAATGTTTTGTGGCTGCTGCTCCTTAGTGGCATGGACCTCATCCGTCCCTCTTCCTGCCTCAACTTATTTTGCAGCAATATTATCTTCAACTTCCATCTCCTCAGCCTTGTCCTCTATGTCCATTACTGGGTTCAGACTTTGGTAGGCTTCCTTGGGGATTTCTTCTTCAAGCTGCTCTTCTAATTGTTTTTCTTCTTCTGCCAGGGCTTCTTCCTCTGTTGGCACTTCTTTTGGTAGTAGGGGAGGTATCAGGCTGAGAATTAGAGTTTGGGCCACTGTGATCACCTGCCTAAAGGTTGGCCCCCGGAGTGGCCCTTGGAACGTGACAGATGGGGTTACGATTATTCTCAAAGGTCTAGTTCCCCCACCAAATGCCATTTGTTCATCTTTCTTTTGTTGGTCCATTCCCGAACCATGCATTGTTTGAGACCCAGAGATAATCTCTGCTTATAGCTCCTTTTATTCTACTTGTTGCTCTTGTCCCTGTGCAGGCTCTTGTTTAATGTCTCCTTACTCTGCAGCCTCTTGTTCTGCCCTGGGGACCTCTGTCTCTGCCTGCTTATTGTCCCCCTACAAGTTTCTGAACTCGTTTGTTGCAAATATATCATCAAATTCTTCTTGCGGGGGGGACTAGCTAGGACTTTTGCAGGCTTCATTTCCTTCTTCGGCTTCGGGGAACTGGAATAGAGGATTTCAACTTGTTGGGGTGGGGATGTTCCCAACCCCTGCTCTACCTTAGGCTTTTTTCTGGGCCTCTTCTTTCTCCGGTAACCAGAGGTGGCCCCGCATCTCTTATTTCTGCCACCTCCTCGGGATCTACCCCTGTTGCCTTCACCATTAGGGCTGCTAATGACGGGGAGTAGGAGGGACGAAGTGGTCCGGCCATGAGCAGTGGAGTGGCCAGCTGCGTTATTAATTACTCCCTCATCTGCTGGGAGGCTGCCACCGATTGCTTTATTTTCTCCGTAATGGGGACTTCTTGCGTAGGAGGGGAGGTGTCTATTCCTTTTCCTTTGTCTACTCCCTGCGAAGAAGTCCCAGCCCTTGGAGTCAATTTTGGTACCGGCTGTGGAGTTAATTTTGGCGTTGATTGAGCTGCTCGATGGGTACTCCTGGGGCATACCTTCTTGAAATAGGCATGGCTTCGCTCGACCACCTCTCGAGTGAATTCATCAATCGTGGGCCCTTCCTAGACATCCCAGTTCACTGGTGGAAGGGTTTTTTTGTCGATCCCTTTTGCCTTGTACTCAGGATCGGTAGTGGGGGCGGCATCTGAGAAGTCTGCTGGAAACTTTTGTAGCTTCAATTTCTGCATCATGTTGGCCATCATTCTGACGTAGTGCATACTCCGCACCTCTACATCATCTTGGCAATCTTCCTAGAAGTCCTCCATGTGTATTTGATGGGGCTCTAAAGCCCAGGGCAGTGTTGTTGCTATTTTCCCATGCGGATCAAAATTTTTCCGCGCTAAATAGAATTCCTGCAAGTTATAACTTTTCAGCTCATTATCCGCCTCCTTTTTGACGGCCAGACTGCAGGTGTAATTCCCACAGGTGATTGGGAATGGGATGTTTGGTATCTTTTTGAGGGAAAAGAGGGTATGCACCTCCATCAGTTGCCTATAACATTCCAAGAGCACGATCTTGTCCCCACAATATTTGGGCAACAAGTAGGGTTTCTCGGAGAAGTCGGCGACCCAAATATAGGTGTGCTGTTGGAATTGAATATAATAATGTCTATAATTTTGGACCAAATTCATTGCCTCTGAGGACAGGCAGTATCTGGCATCCCAGGTGGGTGTCAGCAGGTGATAGTAAACGAATGTGTTGTTTACCTAGTAGAAACTGGGGAAGCTGGCCTCCCATTGAACTTGTGGGAAATGGTCCCATGGTGCCTTTTGTGCCGGGCTAATCCTGAGCACGCCGTCGATAAGTAGGCCATGAGAATGGGGCCTCTTCTGCGCTAGGGCCCAGAAAATGTAGGAAGACATGTAGAACTTTTTCTTCCTATTCAGCTGCTGGAACTGGGAGTCGACGTGGTTGGAGATTATTGTCGCCCAGTCAAAGTATCCTCCCTTGGTGGAGATGCTGAGGAGGAAATAATACATCCATCGAGCAAACTCTTGGGCGGAGGGCTGCCCAAAGACCTGGGCCAATGCTATCATCCCTTTTTGGATGCTCTCCTTAAATTTAGAGCCGGGAATCTCTATCTTCATTCTTTTTGGGTCCCTCTTCGGGACCTTCAGCCAATGGGTATTCATGTATACCCGGGCTGCATCCTCCAACTATGTGAACTAGGTCAAGGCATCAGTCCTTGTAACCACTGTGGCCTTGTCAAATTGTGGTATTCCCAGTCCCGCCCGGAATGTGTCTGGGTCAAGGGATACCAGAGGATTAGGGTATCCTGTTGGTTCTATGGCTGTGAGCATAACAACCCAGACAAAAGAATTGTAGTTGGTTGCTAGTGTTAATATAAGCTCTAGAGATTGCACAAAGCACGGGAAGCAAGGCACCCTAAGAATTTTGGAGTTCCTGAAGTTGATTGCTAATTGATCTCTAGCCTGTTGCTGGATGTGCATTATTTTTACCAAGGCCTGCATCTCTGGCCATGTTCTGACGCTGGTGTCAGTTATCAGCTTAAACTTGGACTTGATATTTGAGCCCATGATAACATTGTCCTACATAAATTTCATTGTCAGGGGCATCTTCTCTAGGGCCTTCTCCATCTTGGATTTTACTACTACCCTGGTTTCTGCTGCGGAAGGTAGCTCTAGACTTCCAGGTGGAGAAGATGCAGATGCTTTAGACATGTTTGGAAGATAGACTCTAGGAATCTGCAAGGCAAAGCAACCGTTAGAACACATTTATTGAAATAATTATTTCGGGGTCCGGAGATCTTACCGCCGTGATGCTCGCTTTCCTGAAAAGTTAGTTTCATGCAAGGATAATCGAAAAGCAAAACACATCGTAAACTTTAAATTTTCATTAAACATCTGGGTCTGGGGTTTTATCACACTTGGTAAGGACATAGGATGGATGACAATAAGAGACCCAAAGCCCAGAGAAATGACCGTTGGTGAGGACATGTAAAAAGGCAAGTCATCGAGCCCACGTGGATGCCACGTGCGTAGGTATTAAATGGAAGTTATGGCGATGATAGCGAAGCCAACTGTCTGAATGCGTGAAAAGTGGAAGCCACTTGGTTGGAATTATTTTTCACATGAGACATAAATGAGGTTCTAACAGGCTTCATTGAGGAGAGTGAAAACTGCCTGCTTGAAACCAGCTGAGAGCCGAGTTTTGAACAGGTGGTTTTCTGCCCCGAAGCGAGTTCGTCGGTGAAAAACCAGAAATACAGGTGACTCAACCAGCTTGTCAAGCCACTTGAAAGGATATACATGGAGTTGAGGGATATATACAAAGACATGGAGGGATATACAAAGACTATATACAACTATGTACATATATACATAAATATACAACGCAGAACGACATCCGCGGGAAAACCAGACAAGACAGAACACATATATACAACTATCTACACATTTACATATGAACCACCTCTAAACAAAGGGTGGAAAACCCTCTAGCAGAGAGCTGACCCACCAACAGGCGATAGAACCAGAAAATAGAAAACCAAATGAAACAGACGATAAAGAAAACAAGACAAACAAAACCAAACAAAATGGAAGAAAACCAGAGAGGCAAAAAATGGAAACACCAACCTGAGAATGTAGAAGGTGGAGGAAAGGGAAGAGTTACCGCGGGAGCTTTGCAACAGCTTTAGTCATTAAATGATCACTACCACCACCACAAAGCGCTCGCAATTGCCTAAAAGTGACTGGAAATGCTTAAGCGTTGATTATCATAAACTCTCTGCAAATGCTCTGTTAATCGCTTTGAAATCACTCTATTAATCGCTCTAAGTGCTTGAAGGTTTTAATCGCGATAAATGTGAAAGTGACAGGTAAGCCCTATTTATACCCACAGTAAAAAGGTAATCCTCCTCCTCCTACAATCTCCGGGCAAGAAAACCTCCAGACTCCGGGCCCGGGGATTCCCCATGATGATTTCCTCAAGAATATCATGGAAAAAAATCTCGGAGTCTGGAATCTGGTTTCCAAAAAAGGACAACCTCCAGGACCGGAGCCCCAGAGGCAAAAAACAAACAAATGAAACACCACATTGGGGAAGAAAACCCCAGAGAAAGGAAACAAAAGGGAAAGAAGGACAAGGCAAAGTCGCAGGCAAAAAATAAAAAAAAGGGGGACCCAACATTTTGCACACAAAATGTAGGGACGGGAATGTAGGGAATAACAAATGGCGACTATCTAGGACAAATGCCTAAGTGCATTTGAGAACTATAGAATCTCTGGTTAACAAAACTGGAACAAGCCGCTTCCCAAAGCACCCAACAGGCAAAGAGCAACATATCTGAGAGAATCCAACCATATAGGAGTTAGTCCACAGTCCCTCATCAGTGGTGTCGTGTGTGCTTCGGAAGGAAATCAAGCCGATGACCTCTAGGAGGAATAGAGAAGAGGCACTAATTACATTGAACCAGTCATCAATTTACTTGTTTTCCCCAGAGACCAGAGTTTCATCTCGCTTTTCCTCTTTTGTTATTTTGTTTCTGGGTGGGGAAGGTGGTACTTCTTTCACCATTAGGCTTAAGCTTAGCTAATTTTAATGGTGGTACTTCTTTCACCTATCCACCTATACTTGGATGTTTGAAGAGGGGATAAAGCTCCGGATCCGGGAAGAATTTTTTAAAGTTTCAGACCTGGGTCAACCAATCAGTACAACTGATCTACCCTCGATGTGTCCGATTACTCGTTCCTTATATTTCTTGTGTTCACTGATTGCCAGACTCTCGGAGACAACACCCAATGGAGATTTCTCAAAATGTGTCATATCCTGTGAAACAATCCCAAAAAATGGGTCGGCCACCATGCTAAAGATAGATTATAAAGTTCACCATGCCGTAGACATCGTACTGGGAACCAAAGTTATGCGAAGCATTCCAATTCTTGCAAGATAGAACAAAACGCCGGGACCTGAAAAGAAAACCGAGAATGAAAACAAAAAACAACAAAAGAGGACTGCCCCTGGAGGACAGTCGACAGCTACTTACAAGGTAGGGTACCTCGCACAAGGCACCTGGAGGAAGTATTTACAAGCGGGGGACTTTACACATAATACAACTAATTTGGACAAATTAACCTACTTAAAGTAGTGTTTGAAAAACTGTCCATTAATGGGCAGTGTGACAGGTTCTCCAGTCAGGGTGTTAAGGCGGTAAGTATTTGCCCCGCAAGTTTTTTAGATCAGGTATGGTCCGAGCCAGAGCCTTTGGAACCTGGTATGCTTTCCTTTCTTCTCCCGGGCCTTGTCCCACAACAAGACCAGATCCAAGATCTGAAAAGCCTTATATTGGGCACTTCTGTCAAACCATCATTTTACCACTGCTTGATGATGCGCAAAATGTTCAAGGGCTACGTCTGTCTGTTCTTCCATCCGCACCAGATTCAAGAGTTGAACCTCCACGATGTTGTCCTTGTTGCTAAATTCCTGCATAAACTGTAACACTGGGATCTGTAAGTTGACCGGGAATACAGGGTTCTGACCATAGACCAGATGGAATGGGGATGTTCCCAGGGTGGCCTTGAGGCGAATGCAATCTTCCCAAAGGGTGAATTTCAACTTTTTATGCCAATCCCGGGGATTCTGTTCTAACAGATGTTTGATTACTTCAAGCAAATTTTTGTTTGTCAATTCAGCAACGCCATTTCCTTGGGGATAATAGTTGCTGGAGAAATTCAAAGTGATCTTCCAATTGTAGGTCCATTCATGTAACTGCGCTGAAGAAAATGCCGGACCGTTGTCACATACCAAATCAAAGGGCATCCCGAACCATGTGACGATGTTTTCTTCCAAGAATTTGATGACTATGTCTGCCGTGTTGTTTTTGCAAGGTATAGCCTCAGACCACCGAGTGCAGTAATCTGTAGTAGTAAGGATGTATCAGTGGCTGGCAGACAAGTTGGGGTTGATTTCCCCAATGAATTTGAATGCCCATTGGGAAAATGGTCTATCCTCGTAGATTGGTTGTAGAGGTATAGCTGGGTTACGCTCATGATGCGCTACGGTTTGGCAAGTATGGCATTTCCTTACATGAGTGTAAACATCCTTGAATATACAAGGCCAATAGTATCCAGCCTAAAGGATCTGATGGGCAGTGGCGTCAGCTGAGCCATGTTTGGTTCCAAACTATCTGTGGAATTCATTAATGACTCTCATAGCTTGGGCTCTGTCAATGCACTGGAGGTACACTCCCTCATAGTTTCTTTGATAAAGCGTGGAGTTTTTGATCATGAAGTGAGCACTTTTCATCCGCAGGGCGCGGCATATGTGGGGAGGTAACCCCTCCAGGCATTTATTATTTAGTAACAAGTATACCAAATCGGTATACCACGGGTCTTGAGTGATGGACTAAACTGTGTAAGTTTGGCATTCTATGCGGGGAGTCTCTTCTGCCATCGCTTGACTTAGTCCCTGGCCCCAAACTATCTTCATGGGCTGCATTTCTAAGTCATACTCTTGGAGGATGGCCATCCATTTCCCCCGTCTCTCACCCAATTCGCTCTGCATCAGTAGAGACTTAACGGCCTGGTCCAGAACAATAGCATGTACCTTGCTCTGGAGAATATAATGCTGGAATTTCTTTACGGCGTGAACAAGAGCAAAGGCCTACTTTTCTAGCAATGAATATTAGACTTCGGCGTTCTTAAAAGGGGAGCTCATGAAAGCTATTGGTCATTCTTCCCCTTCAACCTTTTGGGTCAACATTGCCGTGGAAGAATGTGGTGAAGCAAAAGAGTAAATATAAAATAGAAGGGAATAGTCCAGACTAGCTAGGACTGGTGCTTTCGTTATTGTCTATTTGATTTGGGTGAACGCCCATTTTTCTTCAGGGCTCCACTCAATCTTAGTATCCTTCTTCATCATCTCGTTGAGTGGTTTGACTATTTCTGCGAATCTCGTGATGAACCGTTGGACGAAGTTGATCTTTCCAAAGAAGGATCGCATCTCTTTCTTGCTGTCAGGCATTTATAAATTTAGCAACGCTTCGACTTTGTCAGGATCTATGGAGATACCCTTCTCAAAGACAATATGCCCGAGCAACTTCCCCTCGGTGACCCTGAATATGCACTTCTTGGGGTTGAGGGATATCCCATACCAGTGACATCTCTCGCAGATTTGAGAAAGGTGGGCGGCATGGTCACGTCTATCCCAAGAAAAGATTGTCAAATCATCCATGTAGATGATTATGCACCGATTCACAAGGCCCTTGAACGCAATGTCTATGGCCTTTTGAAATGTAGCCCCTACATTGATCAAACCAAAGGGCATTCTCCTATATGCAAACGTTCCCCACTTGGTGGTAAACGCTATTTTCTCTCGGTCTTCATACTTAACCATGACCTGGTTGTATCCTGAGTATCCATCCAAGAAGGACATCATCTGGGATCCATTCACTATCTGCAACACCTCATCCAACGAAGGGAGAGGGTGATTATATTTCTTGTAGGCCTTGTTCAAATTTCAAAAATCCACGCAAAGGCAGATCTCACCATTTTTCTTCCTCACAGGGACCAGTTTGGCAACCCACATAGTGTGCCAAATTGGGAAGATTATCCAGGCTGACAATAGTTTCTCTACCTCTTGACGAATCAGAGGCTCTATTAGGGGGTTAACTGGTCTTTTCTTTTGCCAAAAGGGCTTAGCATCAGGTTTCAAGGGAATAGTATGGGTCATGATGGATGTGTCATACATTTTCAAGTCTTCATAACCCTAGGCAATTATGTCGATGTATTCTTAGAGAACTGTGAGAATATTCTCCTTTTCCTCAGGGGAACAGGAGGTACCGATGTGAATAATGTTTTCTTCGCCGGGCTGGCCGATGTTAACCTTTTCAAACTTTCCTCCCTCAGAGGAGGATGACACCTTCTCATGGGCCTGAGGGTCTGAGTCGAAGATTCATTCTAGTGCAACCATCCCCTTTGGGATGGTATTAGTGGGCAGGTCCATGATCCCATCATCTTCACCATCCTGTCCAGTATCGTCATGGTCTCGTTCCTCCACTATCTAGTCTTCAAAGACACCAACATTCACCATGAAGGCTAGGATATGCTGATCATCCTCAAAAACTTGAAAGTGGGTGACATTATCTGGAATAAATGGGGTGGGGACCATCTCCACTGAAAATCTCTGGAGTCGCGAGCCGGCCATTGGCTCAAGTGTGCTAGTTGAAATAGTGAGGGAATCCGGGACATAATTCTGTCGCTGGGGAATGAGATCGATGCCAAAGGCATGAAAATCTTTGATAAGGCTCCAAGCCCAGTTGTGGTATGCGGCCAGCCTCTTATCGTGACATGTTTATTGACTCCGGACTTGATTAACAATCAACTCTGAATCACCCAGAGCCCTGAGGCGGGTGATACCTTCCCTTAATGCAAATAAGAGTCCAAGGACCAAAGCCTCGTACTCTGTGACATTGTTTGTATAGTTAAACTACAGTCTATAGGACATGAGGAAGGACTTCCTGTTGATGGGGTTTTGTGGACCGGGTCCGCCAACAGTCATAAGTTGTCACCGGACTCCAGAGAGATTGGCCGACTCCGCCTGTAAAGGTTGTCCGGGGGAAATAAATCCTCCGGGCCTTCAAGCACCTGGGTGTCGGGTCACGACGGTGCGGGGCTTGGTTGGGAGAGGTGACTGTTTTCGAGGGGGATAGCTGGTTACTTCAACTCATTTCTCCTGGAGATTCAGAATAGTAAAGGTTTCCCGGAGTATTCCACACTTCGCAAATAAAATGAAAAAAAGATCCTACAGGGTTAGAAGCATTTATCTAACTATAGTCATGCTGAGAAATCCGGAACATCAACAATACTCTGAAAGACTACACTAAATACCGAAGAAATACGTAACCATCAGTTAGCATTTTATCAGTAGTGGGAATAAAGAGGTCGTTAATCTACTTTAACACATTCAGAGCAAAGGACATGCAGAACATCAAAACATGAAATACCATTAAATCAGAAGCAGAGATGACAACAATAGCATTGCCATGAATCCTTCCTTCTTCATTAATGTCCAATCCAGCAAGCACTGGTGCGTGATACAATGGTGGCTCCAAGGGAGCATCTAACTATTAAGAATAGAACAATAGAGCATTGAGCTCTGCAACTTGAATTCAGAAATAGCTTTGGTATTGATATGGACAACAAAATCATCAATTTTTCTGACCCTTGGAAATGGGCCGATTTGCCTATTTATACAACTCTCTAACCCTAACCCTAATTTACTGCAGTTGGATAAAATACTATATCTGGGGGCTGGTACTACCTGCGCCACCCTACAAAAGACCTGGAGACAGAATAGGTCTGCCATGTCAGAAGAAGCAGATAAGAATATACATCGGAAGAATCGACCTCGAGAAGAGAGCCGGAGAAAAGAGGGAGAAAAGTAGGTCCACTAGGAACCGAGGCTACATGCCTCATAAATGGGAAATGCGGTGCCCTGTCTTCAATGTGCCAGGTGTACCCTCGAGCGGCGCCTTGAGAAAACCACCTTGTCAGAAGCCAACTGTCCCATAATGTACCCAACTACCTTCTGATAGCCTTTATTAACCGCCTCTGAAAGTGACCGGTCGGCCTCGGGAACCGGGACTCGGATCACTTTAAAGAATACAAAAACTTTGGACCCGGAAGTCTGGGATCTGG
This sequence comes from Thuja plicata, assembly GCA_018584345.1. Lineage (NCBI taxonomy): Eukaryota > Viridiplantae > Streptophyta > Pinopsida > Cupressales > Cupressaceae > Thuja > Thuja plicata. The sequence continues at coordinate 3,664,680 of MU227491.1, forward strand.
GGACTTGCGTCCCCTCAAAAGAATAAAGAATGTTCAAATTTTTTTGGCCTCCGGAGAAATTCAAAGCTGTTTATTATCACCATAAGCCTGAAGGAGGCGGAAAATGCCATCTTCATCAATCTTTTTCAAACTGGCCCTTCTGAATTTGGCCATCTCTACTTGTTCTCCCAGCTCCGGGACATTGCCTTTGAATTCATCTACCATCTTTGTGGCGTCATGGCCCCTGAGCACCACCTTTGTTAACTTGATCATTTTGGCCCCGTCCATCCCCTCCGGAGATTGATACCGGGAGGCCACCATCTCATCAAAACCTCCCAAAACTGACTCCTCGGGAGTAAAAGTTCCTGCGCTGAAGGGATCTATCCCGGAAGCCTTTATTACAAAAAATTTGTATAAATTAAAAGAACGTTTTACCTTGCTCACTTTCTCCTGTAAGGACTCTACCAGTTGCTTGGTTACCTCCAATGTGAGGTCCAGTCTGGAGTGCTGAGTCCTTACGTAATCAAATGATTCCTCACCCAGAATTTCGGATTCGGAAACCATATTTTCTCCCAGGGTGAGGAGCTCTTCAAGCTCTCCCTTCCACGCCTGGTAATTCTCAGTATCACTTTCCCACTGCTCAATTAGGGCTTCTGCCTGATGAATAACCTGCCGACCTGTGTATAGATCTGGGAGAGTAGCCACTAGGAGACACCGGATGTTTCCTACCTGCAGATTGGCCCATTCATCAGCTGCTTGAGCTTTCTTCTTCATTACCCACAGGGAGTCTATGTCGCTCTGTGGTAACTCTTCTGAAGTGGAGGCCTATGGAGTGACAACGCTAATGGGTCTAGCCAGCTCTGTAAGTATTCCCATAAGTTTGGCAATCTTTTCTTTTTCCGCCTTGAGCCTTTGAGCCTCTTTTTCGTATGGGGCCTCCACCGCCCTTGCTGCCTCTTTCAGCAGGTCCACTTCACCCTGCTTTCCTCTTTTTCCCAGGTGTACCTCAGCGATATTATAGTTTGCGGGGTCTGTAGTCGCTTCATCAGCATCTGGGAGAGGCATTTCCACCACAACAATTGTTTCTCCGCCCGGCCCAGTTCGAAGGGTATGAACTGTCCGGGCCTTCTTTGTCTTTGGCGAGACCTGAGCCAAGGCCATCATTTCGGCCAAGGAGATGGGGGCTGTTGGAGTAGATGGGGCTTTCCTCTTTTTACTTTCTACTAGCCACGGAGGTGGGAGGGGTGGCCTTCCTGCCAGAGCTTGTTCTTCGGATCCCCTCCCGGTGTCCGATGGTGGCTATTCCTTGTCAACACGTACCTCCCTGATCTCCTTCTCTGCCAGCACTTCTTCTGCATTTTCTGTCGGCTTTTCTTCTTCGATGATATCCTCGATCTCTACATCCTCAGCCTGGTCCCAGATATCAAGTGGTGAGTTTGGACCCTGATCGGCTTCCGCAGAGATTTTATGTTGTTCTTCTCCCTTATCTGTCTCTACCCCAGGCTGGGCTTCTTCCATCATTGGTACCTCTTTGGGCAGTATGGGAGGCATCTGGCCCAAGTTCAAAGTCTGGGCTGCTGTTAT
>MU227491.1:3679426-3694085 GCA_018584345.1 Thuja plicata
TGATACCGGGAGGCCACCATCTCATCAAAACCTCCCAAAACTGACTCCTCGGGAGTAAAAGTTCCTGCGCTGAAGGGATCTATCCCGGAAGCCTTTATTAGAAAAGATTTGTATAAATTAAAAGAATGTTTTACCTTGCTCACTTTCTCCTGTAAGGACTCTACTAGTTGCTTGGTTACCTCCAATGTGAGGTCCAGTCTAGAGTGCTGAGTCCTTACGTAATCAAACGATTCCTCACCCAGAATTCTGGATTCGGAAACCATATTTTCTCCCAGGGTGAGGAGCTCTTCAAGCTCTATCTTCCACGCCTGGTAATTCTCAGTATCACTCTCTCACTACTCAATTAGGGCTTCTGCCTGATGAATAACCTATCGGCCTATGTATAGATCGGGGAGAGTAGCCACTAGGAAATGCCAGATGTTTCCTACCTGCAGATTGGCCCATTCATCAGTTGCTTGGGCTTTCTTCTTCATTACCCGCAGGGAGTGTATGTTGCTCTACGGTAACTCCTCTGAAGTGGAGGCCTGAGGAGCGACGGCGCTAATGGGCCTGGCCAGCTCTGTAAGTATTCCCATAAGTTTGGCACTCTTTCCCATAAGTTTGGCATAAGTTTGGCACTCTGGCCAGTTCACCCTGCTTTCCCCTTTTGCCCAAGTGTACCTTGGTGATATTATAGTCTGCGGGGTCTGCAGTCGCTTCATCGGCATCTAGGGGAGGCGTTACCACCACTGCAATTGTTTCTCTGCCCGGCCCAGTTTAAAGGGTATGAACTGTCCAGGCCTTCTTTGTCTTTGGCGGAACCTGAGCCAAGGCCATCATTTCGGCCAAGGAGATGGGGGCTGTTGGAGTAGATGGGATTTTCCTCTTTTTACTTTCCACTAGCCACGGAGGTGGGAGGGATGGCCTTCCTGCCAGAGCTTGTTCTTCAGATCCTCTCCCGGTGTCCGGTGGTGGCTGCTCCTTGTCAACGTGTACCTCCTCAATCTCCTTCTCTGCCAGCACCTCTTCATTTCCTGTCGGCTTTTCTTCTTCGGTGATATCCTCAATCTTTACATCCTCAGCCTGGTCCCGGATATCAATTGGTGAGTCTAGACCCTGATCGGCTTCCTCAGAGATTTCATGTTGTTCTTCTCCCTTATCTGTCTCTGTCCCAGGCTGGGCTTCTTCCATAATTGGTACCTCTTTGGGCAGTGTGGGAGGCATCTGGCCCAAGTTTAAAGTCTGGGCTGCTGCTATTATGTGTCCGAAGGTTGCTCCAGGAAGTGGCCCTTGGAACACGGCGGTTGAGGTTATGGTTGTTCCCATAATTCTGGGTCTGGGTTCCCCAGCAGATGCCCTTTGTTCACTTGGTACTTGTTGGCCAACTTACAGACCTTGTGTTCCTGAGGCCCCAGAGATAATCTCCGGTCCCGACCTCTCTTCCGTCTGCTGCACTCTTTGTTCTGCAGCTTCTTTTTCCTGGTCCCGGAGATCCAAAGCCTCTTGTTCTTTCTCCGGGACTTCCGTCCCCGCTTGTGTGTCACCCCCTTGCAAGTTCCCGAATTCATCGGTTGCAAATAAATCAAACTCTTCCTCTGGAGGGGGACTGGCTGGGTCCTCTGTTTGTTCCACCTCTCTCCCCGGTTATGGAGAATCGGAAGAGAGGATCTCCACCTCCTCTAGACGGGAACCCCTTGGCGCTAGTTCTGGCTTTGGCTGTGCGACGGGCCTCCATCTCCTCTGGGTGATTAGAGGTGGTCCCGCATTGGCGATTGCTGCTGCCTCCGTGGGATCAACCTCGGTGGCTCTGGCCATTAGTGTTGCCAGTGATGGTGAGGAAGGGGGGCGAATTGGTCCAGTCATGAGAGGGGGAGTTGCCAGCTTCGTCAATAATTGCTCCCTTATTTGTTGGGAGGCCGCCATGGTTTGCTGAAGCTCTTCTTGTGTGGGAGTCTATGACACGGAGGGAGTGTGGGCAATCCCCTTTCCTTTTTCTGCGCCTGGCGCAGAATTCCCGGCTGCTGAAGAGGTCCCGGCCCCCGGGGCTGATCTTAATATTGGCGGTGAAGTTGCTCTTTGTGGTGGTCGGGGACCAAGGCGTGCACTCCTAGGGCACACCCGCTTGAAGTATGTGTGACTTCGCTCGACAACTGCTCGAGTGAAGTCCCCGATGTTGTAATCCTCTTGGGTGCCCCAGTTTATTGCGGGCAGTTCCAACTTGTCAATCCCTTTTTCTTTGTACTCGGGATTTGTGGTAGGGGTGGTGTCAGAGAAACCCTCCGGGAATCTCCGGAGTCTTAGTGTTTGCATCATTCCAGCCGTAATCCTATCATAATTCCGGCTGCACACATCCATATCGTCCTGGCAATCTACCCAGAAGTCTTCTATGTGTGCTTGGTGGGGCTCTGAAGCCCGGGGCAGTGCTACTGCAATTCGGCCTTGCGGATCAAAGTTTTTCCGCGCCAGATAAAACTCCTGCAAGTTATAACTTTTAAGCTCATTGTCGGCCTCTTTTGCGGTAGCCAGACTGTAGGTATAGTCCCCACAAGAGATTGGGAACAAAATAGTTGTGACCTTCTTGAGGCCCAAGAAGGTGTGCAGTTCCATCATTTGTCTGCAATACTCCAGCAGCACGATCTTGTTCCCGCAATGTCTGGTCAACAAGTAGGGTTTCCCAGAGAAGTCGGTGACCCTAATGTAGGTATGCTGCTGGAATTGAATGTAGTAGTGTCCATAACTACTCACCAATTTCATTGCCTCCATAGATAGGCGGTATCTGGCATCCCGGGTGGGTGTCAACAGATGGTAGTAAACGAAGCAATCGTTTACCCGACAGTAGCTGGGGAAGCTGGCCTCCCATTGAATCTGTGGGAAATGGTCCCATGGTGCTTTTTGTCCTTGACCAAATCCGAGGACGCCATCTATGAGTAGGCCATTGGAGCGAGGCCTCTAATGGGCTAGGGCCCAGAAAATGTAAGAAGTCATATGGAACTTCTTGTCCTTGTTCAGTTGCCGGAACTGGGAGTTGAAATGGTTGGAAATAATGGTAGCCTAGTCAAAGAATTGTCCCTTGGTGGACATGGCGAACAGAAAGTAGTACATCCATGGTGCAAACTCCTGGGCAGAGGGCTGCCCGAACACCCGTGCCAATGCAATCATTCCCATCTGAATGCTCTCCTTGAATTCTGAGCGGGGAATGTCAATCTTCATTCTTTTGTAGTCCCTCTTCAGTACTTTGAGCCAGTTGGTATTGATGTACAACCAGGAGGCCTCCTCCAGCCCAGTGAATTATTTCAAGGCATCCGACCTTGTAACTACTGCAGCTTGATCAAATTGCGGGATGCCCAGGCCGATTTGGAAAGTGGCTGGGTCCAAGGACACCAGTGGGGTAGGGAACCCTGATGGTTCTACTGGTACTAACATGACGGCCCAGACGGAGGAGTTATAGTGGGCCACCAGAGTTAGCACCAGCTCCGGAGACTGCACGGAGTATGGGAAGCAAGCTGCCTGAAGAATTCCAGAACCTCCTATGTTCGTGGCGAGTGAATCTCCAGCCTGTCGCTGTATATGCATGATTTTCACTAGAGCCCGCATTTCAGCCCAAGTCCCGATGCTGGTGTCACTCAACCACTTTATCTTGGACTCAATATTTGAGCTCGCAATCTCCTCACCCTACAGGTACTTCATGGTGAGGGGGAGCTTTGCCAGGGCCTTCTCTATTTTAGACTTTGATGCTGCCCTGGTCTCAGTCGTGGATGGAAACTCCGGACTTCCGGGAGGTGATGATGCGGATGCCTCAGACATGGTTGTTTAGTGAAGTCTGGACCTGCGAGTCAAGGCAACCGTCAGAACGTATTTATCAAAATAAAAGAGTAACTCTGGGGTCCGGAGATCTTACCACCGTGCCGTTCGCTTTTCCTGAAAAGTTAGTCTTTGCATAAGTATTTGAAAAGAAAAACAGACGGTACCTTTATCACATCTCCGGGTCTGGGAAAAACTTATCATGCCTGATGAAGTCATGGGATGAATGACGGAAAGGGATCCGAAACCCGGAGAAGTGACCGTTAGAAAAGAAGAATGTGGAAGCAAGTCCACGTGGGCGCCACGTGCGATAGCATTGAATGGATGGGATGGCACTGGCGGCGGAAGAGGTTGTTCGAACGCGCGAAAAGGGTAAGCCACATGGCCGGAAGTAATTACGCGCATGGGAAATAAATGAGGTTCTGACAGCCTTGATGGAGGAGAGAGAAAACCGCCTGTTTGAAACTAGCCACGAGCCAAGTTTCAAACAGGTGGTTTTCCGCCTCGAAGCAAGTTTGAAGCGAAAAACCAACAGCAGAGGTGACTCGACCAGCTTGTCAAGCCACCTGGAAGGATATACAGAGGAGCTGAAAGGTATATACATGGGATGGAAGGATATATACATGGGTTATTTACAGAAATATACATATATACATGAATATATGTGCGGACGACTCCCGCGGACAAAAACTAGATGAAGCTAAGATAGGAATATACAGCTATTTACAGACTATTTTACAAAACATTTACGGACTATCTACAAAGCATTCACATATGCACAAGCTATCTACAGGTATCTACAAGCTATTTACAGGATATTTACAAGATTTTCACACCTGCACAGAAGAGACTTCTTCTGCTCAGGAAATTTTAGCAAAACCTCCATCAAGGTCATGGAGGTGGTGGTCTATTCTAACGCCTTCGTAATATTGAATCTTCCTCCCAGGAATTGGTGGTTTTCCTCAGCTAGATCTTTTATTTGGTTAGAGCTAGGACCTTTCAGAGGAGCGGGTTGGTCAGTCATATTATTCTGGGGAGGAGGAGTATCTTTGATAGGGGGTGTGGGCGTGTAAGCTGGTCCTTTACCAACCTGACTCCGAGTGTGATATGGAGCCCGCGGGTTAGTAAAGGTGTTGGCCTCGAAGGGCGGAATAGATTCATCAAAGAATCCCTGCAATTTGAATTCTTCTTCATCCTCTCTGGAAGCTCCAAAGAAGATGGTGTCACAGGTAAAGGCACTGTGGGTTGTTTCTTGGACAGGAGGCTTCGGAGGAGTGGCATCATGCGACTGTTGCCTATCCAGCTGGGAGATCATGATGACCTTCTCCAAGGTGGCACAATTCACCTCGTTGTGTGAACCTGTATCATGCAATCTACACCAATTAGTCATGGGCTAGAAGTCTGCAACTGGTGTAAAATGTGATGGTCTAGCACCATTTTGGTTGGCATTTTGGTTCAGAGGTAGACCTCCAGTGTTCATGTTATTATTCCATTGCTGTTGGTTAGGCCTAGACCCATTATTGAAGTTTTTTCCTCTGGCGTTGTTGTTTCATTGGCCGAAGAAAATGTTTCCCCTCTGGGAATTTGAATTCTGGGGTGCGTAGGACCCCGCCTTCAGTTGGCCCATGTCCACAGTTAAGGTAGATAGCATTCGCTGGAGGGATTCAACCTCGGCGGTCAACTGAGTGTTAGTGTCACAATGTGACAGTTGTTGTTGTTGTTGGCTTCCTAGGAAGGCATCAGTGTTAGCCAGAGTCAAGGGCGGAAATCCTCCAATCGCGGATGACTAAAAGAAGGGCACTCCAGATGGTTGTGTCTGAGACTGCTGCGCATGCTACGGTTGATTCCAAGGGAAATCTTTTAGACCTAGTGCCATCTGGACCTGCGTTGGGTAAACATACCAGGCCTACTAGTCTATCAGGGGTGGCAGAGGATTCAGTGCCATCGATGGGGAACCCATTGCTAGATTAGGGTTGTATCCCCTGGCATGTGCAGTTTCACCGGGAATCATGTTGAAGGGCGTACTCTACCCAATCCCTCCTGGGGATTTGTTGAGACCATGGGACAGTTCTAAGGCTAGGTTATAGACTTTTGCCAAGGTGTCCCGGTCACCTGTGGTGGTTGTTATCCAAAGGAGAGTGGCAACAAAAGGGTCCATCGTGTTAAGATATGTCTATATGGTTACTTCTGGGGATGGAATAAAAGGGTCTGTGCACCGCTTCAGGGCGCGCTAGAACCTATGGTTGAATGCTGCAAGAGGTTCATTGGGTTCCTTTCTGATAGAGATGAACTGGCTATGGGACCAGCCTGGGTCCACATGCATGCGAAAGGCAGCTAGAAAGGCGTCCTCCATGTCCTGCCAATTATTTATGGAGTTGGAAGGAAGGTTAAGGTACCAGTTCAATTCACCTTGCCCTAAGGACAAGGGAAACATCCAAGTCACAACATCTTCATGCTGGATCCAGTGTCGGTTCATGGCATCTTTGTATGCCTATAAATGTTCTTCCACGGTCCATGAGCCTAAGTGCTCATATCATGGGCAAATCTTCTCTGGGTGAGAGGGTAGGTCGTTGATTGCACCGGGAAAAGTTTCCATTGGGGACCCGGTGTTTTCAAAATATGAAGCCATTGGGGGAACTGTCTGTTGGGTAGTTTGGGCACTGGTTCCCAGAATTTTTTGAGAAGTTTGGGTATTCTAAGGTATGCTAGACCCCCAGACAATAGTGGCTGGTGTGATTTTTGAGGTCCACCTCTTTCGAGCAGGAGGCTCAACTTCAACAAACCTTTCAGGATTCGGGGCAGACCTAAGGATTCTTTCAAATTTCACTGGGGAGAAAGACCCAATCTCGTTGAAGGCTTGCCTCTTAAAACTATAACTTGGGGAACCCTTAGGAGGTGTAAAATCAGGATCTCAGGAGGGGGATGAGTTCATGCCCTCCTTCTAGCGCCAGTTACTGTTGACAGGGTTTTGCTGACCGGGTCCGCCAATAGTCATAAGTTGTCACCGAGTTCCAGGGATACCGGCCAACTCCACTTGCAAAGGTTGTCCAGGGAAAATAAATTCTCCAAGCCTTCAATCACCTAGGTGTTGGGTCACGACGGTGTGGGGCTCGATTGGGAGAAGTGACTATTTTTGAGGGGGATCGCTGGTTTCTTCAACTCAATACCTCTGGAGATTCAATACAGTAAGGTTTCCCCAAGCATTCTACACTTAGCAAATAAAATGAAAAAGATCCTGCAGGGTTAGAAACATTTCATCTAACTATAGTCATGCTGAAATGTTCAAAAGATCAATAATACTCTGATAGACTACACTAAATACCGAAGAGATACATAACCATCAGCTAGCATTTTATCAGTAGCGGGAGTAAAGAGGTCGTTAATCTACTTTAACATATCAAAGTAGAAGACATAAAGAATATCAAAACATGAAATACCATTAACTCAGAAGAATGAATGCCAACAACATCATTGTCGAGAACTCTTTCTTCTTTATTAATGTTCCTTCCAGCAAGCACTGGTGTGTGGTACAATGGTGGCTCCAGGGGAGCATTTGACTATATAAAATCAGAACAAATGGAGCACTGAGCTCTACAACTTAAGATGAGAAATCACCTTTTCTATTACTATGGACAACAAAATCATCAATTTTGCCCACCCTTGGAAATGGGCCAGTTTGGCTATTTATACAACTCTTCTAACCCTAATCCTATTTTGCATCATGTTTTAATAAAATACAATATCTAGGGGCCAGTACTACCTGCGCCACCCTACAAAAGACCTAGAGATAGAATAGGTCTACCATGTCAGAAGAATAAGACAAGAATATACAATGGAAAAATTAGCCTCGAGAAAAGAGCCAGAAAGGAGAATGGAGAAAGTAGGTCCCCCAAGGATTGAGGCTACATGCCTCATAAATGGAAAATGCGGTGCCCTATCTCCAATGTGCCAGGTATATCCTTGAGCGGCGCCTCAAGAAGACCACCCTGTCAGAAACCAACACTGAGTCGACACCTCCTTAATGTGGCAAACCACCTTCTGATAGCCTTTATTAACCACTTCTGAAAGTGACTGGTCGGCCTCGGGGATCGGGACACAGATCACTTGAAAGAATACAAAATCTTGGATCCCAGACTCTGGGATCCAGGAACTTACATCCCCAAAAGAATAAAGAATACTCAACACTTGAGTTCTCCCTGGCCTCCGGAGAAAGCTCAAGGTTGCTTATTGTCGTTGAAATCCTAGAGGAGGCAGGATATGCCATCTTCATCTATGTCTTTTAGGCTGGCCCTTCTGTGCTTGGCCACTTCAACTTGTTCCCCCAGGTTAGGAACATTTTCTTTAAATTCATCTACCATCCTCGTCGTGTCATGACCACTAAGTATCATGCGGGTTAATTTTTCCATTTGAGCCCCATCCATCCCCTCCAGAGATTGATACCGGGACTTCATTATTTCATCAAAACTCCCCAAAACTGAATCTTCGGGGGTACATATATTTGTGCTAAGGGGATCAGCCCCGGAATTCTTTATTACGAAAGACTTGTATAAATTGGAAGAATACTTCACCGTATTTACCTTATCTTGTAAGGACCCTACCAGTTGCTTGGTTACCTCAAATGTGAGGTCAAGTTTAGAGTGCTGGGTTCTTACAAAATCAAATGATTCATCACCCAGAATTCTAGATTTAGAAACCATATCTTCTCCCAGGGTAAGGAGCTCTTCAAGTTCTACCTTCCACACCTGGTAATTCTCGGCATCACCCTCCCACAAGTCAATAAGAGTTTTTTCTTGATGAATGACCTGTCAGGCCGTGTATGGATCTGGGAGGGTGGATGCTAGAAAATGTTGGGTGTTTCCTATCTACAGAGCGACCCACTCGTCCACTGCCTAGGCTTTCTTTTTCATCACTCGCAGGGAGTCTATGTCACTCTGTGGTATATCTTCTGAGGTGGAGGCTTTTGGAGGAGTAGCATTGATAGGTTGATCCAGCTCAGTAAGAAACCCCACAAGGTTTTCATTCTTTTCCTTTTCTACTTTGAGCCTCTGGGCTTCTTTTTCATATTGGGCTTCTACTGCCCTTGCTGCCTCCTTTAGCAAGTCTACCTCACCTTGCTTTCCCCTTTTACCTAGTGATACCTCTGCAACATTGTAGTCTTTGGGGTCTGCAGTTGCTTCATCGGTGTCTGGGGGAGGTGTTGCCACAACGACAACTATTTCTCCACCCGGCCTAGTTCGAAGAGTGTGAACTGTGTGGGATTTCTTGGCCTTTGGCGGGGCCTGAACTTGGGCCATCATTTCAGCCAGGGAGAGAGGAATCACGGGGGTGGACTGAGCTTTCCTTTTTCTACTCTCTACCAGGCACTGAGGTGGGAGGGGTGGCCTTCCTACAAAAATTTGTTCCCTTGATTCTTCCCCAGTGTTTTGTGGCTGCTGCTCCTTAGTGGCATGGACCTCATCTATGCCTTTTCTTGCCTCAACTTCTTTTGCAGCAATATTCTCTTCAACTTCCATCTCCTCAGCCTTGTCCTCTGTGTCGATTACTGGGTTTGGACTCTGGTAGGCTTCCTTGGGGATTTCTTCTTCAAGCTACTCTTCTTGTTGTTGTTTTTCTTCTGCCAGGGCTTCTTCCTCTGTTGGCACTTATTTTGGTAGTAGGGGAGGTATCGGGCTAAGATTTAGAGTTTGGGCCACTATGATCACCTGCCCAAAGGTTTCCCTTGGGAGTGGCCCTTGGAACATGACAGCTGGGGTTACAGTTATTCCCGAAGGTCCGGTTCCCCCAGCAGATGCCATTCATTTGTCTTTCTTTTGTTTGTACCTTCCTGGACCATGCATCATTTGAGCCCCGGAGGTAATCTCTGGTTCTAGCTCATTTTATTCTACTTGTTGCTCTTGTCCCTGTGCAGGCTCTTGTTCAATGTCTCCTTGCTCTGCAGCCTCTTGTTCTACCCTGGGGACCTCTGTCTTTGCCTTCTTATTGTCCCACTGCAAGTTTTCAAACTTGTCGGTTGCAAATATATCATCAAATTCTTCTTGCGGGGGGGGGGAGTGGCTGGGAATTCTGCAGGCTTCGTTTCCTTCTCTGGCTCCAGGAAACTAGAAGAGAGGATTTCAACTTGTTGGGGTGGGGATGTTCCCAACCCCTGCTTTGCCTTAGGCTTTTTTCTGGGCCTCTTCTTTCTCTGGGTAACCAGAGGTGGCCCCGCATCTCTTATTGTTGTCGCCTCCTCAGGATCTACCCCCATTGCCTTCACCATTAAGGCTGCTAATGACGGGGAGGAGGAGGGACAAAGTGGTCCGGCCATGAGTGGTGGAGTGGCCAGCCGCATTATTAATTGCTCCCTCATCTGCTGGGAGGCTGCCACCGATTTATTTATTTTCTCTATAATGGGGACTTCTTGCGCAGGAGGGGAGGTGTCTATTCCTTTTCCTTTGTCTACTCCCTGCGAAGAAGTCCCAGCCCCCGGAGTCAATTTTGGTACCGGCTGTGGAGTTAATTTTGGCGCTGGCTAAGCTGCTCGGTGGGTACTCCTAGGGCATACCTTGTTGAAATAGGCATGGCTTTGCTTGACCACCTCTCGAGTGAATTCTTTGATTGTGGGCCCTTCCTAGACATCCCAGTTCACTGGTGGAAGGGCTTTTTTGTCGATCCCTTTTGCCTTGTACTTAGGATCGGTAGTGGGGGCAACATCTGAGAAGTCCACCGGGAACTTTTGGAGCTTCAATTTTTGCATCATGCCGGCTGTCATTATGATGTAGTGCCTGCTCCGCACCTCCACATCATCTTGGCAATCTGCCCAGAAGTCCTCCATGTGTATTTGATGGGGATTTGAAGCTTGGGGCAGTGTCGTTGCTATTTTCCCATGCGGATCAAAATTTTTCTACGCTAAATAGAATTATTGCAAGTTATAACTTTTTAACTCATTATCCGCCTCCTTTGCGGCAGCCAGACTGTAGGTGTAATTCCCATAGATGATTGGGAATGGGATGTTGGGTATCTTTTTGAGGGCAAAGAGGGTATGCACCTTCATCAGTTGCCTGCAATATTCCAAGAGCACGATCTTGTCCCCATAATATTTGGGCAACAAGTAGGGTTTCCTGGAGAAGCTGACGACCCTAATATAGGTGTGCTATTGGAATTAAATATAATAATATCTGTAATTTTGGATCAAATTCATCGCCTCTGAGGACAGGCGGTATCCGGCGTCCCAGGTAGGTGTCAGTAGGTGATAGTAAACAAACATGTCATTTACCTGGCAAAAACTGGGGAAGCTGGCCTCCCATTGAACTTGTGGGAAATGGTCCCACAATGCCTTTTGTCCTGGGCCAATTCTGAGCATGCCGTCAGTAAGTAGGCCGTGAGAATGGGACCTCTGCTGCGCTAGGGCCCAGAAAATGTAGGAAGACATGTAGAACTTTTTCTTCCTGTTCAGCTGCTGGAATTGGGAGTCAAGGTGGTTGGAGATTATTGTCAGCCAGTCAAAGTATCCTCCCTTAGTGGAGATGCCGAGGAGGAAATAATACATCCATCAAGCAAACTCTTGGGCGGAGGGCTGCCCAAAGACCTGGGCCAATGCTATCATCCCCATCTGTATGCTCTCCATAAATTCAAAGCGGGGAATCTCTATCTTCATTATTTTTGGGTCCCTCTTCAGGACCTTCAGCCAATGGATATTCATGTATACCCAGGCTGCATCCTCTAGCTATGTGAACTGGGTAAAGGCATCAGTCCTTGTAACCACTATGGCCTTGTCGAATTGTGGGATTCCCAGTCCCGCCTGGAATGTGTCTGGTTTGAGGGATACCAGAGGAGTAGGGTATCCTGTTGGTTCTATGGCTGCGAGCATAATAGCCCGGATAGAAGAATTGTAGTTGGTTTCTAGTGTTAAGATAAGCTCCAGAGATTGCATGGAGCATGGGAAACAAGCCGTCCTGAGAATTCCAGAGTTCCCAAAGTTGATTGCTAATTGATCTCCAGCCTGTCGCTAGATGTGCATTATTTTTACCAAGGCCTGCATCTCTAGCCATGTTCCAACACTGGTGTCGGTTATCAGCTTAACCTTGGACTCAATCTTTGAGCCCATGATAACATTGTCCTACACAAATTTCATTGGCAGGGGCATCTTCTCTAGGGCCTTCTCCATCTTGGATTTTACTGCTGCCTTGGTTTCTGCTGCGGAAGGTAGCTCTGGACTTCCAGGTGGAGAAGATGCAGATGCTTTAGACATGTTTGGAAGATAGACTCTGAGAATCTGTGAGGCAAAGCAACCGTCAGAACATATTTATCAAAATAATTATTCTGGGGTCTGGAGATCTTACCGTCGTGATGCTCACTTTCCTAAAAAGTTAGTTTCATGCAAGGATAACCGAAAAGAAAAACACATCATAAACTTTAGATTTTCATTAAACATCCAGGTCTAGGGTTTTTATCACACTTGGTAAGGACATAGGATGGATGTCAATAAGAGACCCGAAGCCTAGAGAAATGACCATTGGTGAGGACATGTAAAAAGGCAAGTCATCGAGCCCACGTGGGCGCCACGTGCATAGGTATTAAATGGAAGTTATGGTGATGACGACGGAGCCAACTGTCTGAACGTGTGAAAAGTGGAAGCCACTTGGCTAGAATTAATTGTGCGCATGGGTCATAAATGAGGTTCTGAAAGGCTTCATGGAGGAGAGAGAAAACTTCCTTCTTGAAACCAGCTGAGAGCCGAGTTTTGAACAGGTGGTTTTCTGCCCCAAAGTGAGTTCGTGTGTAGAAAACCAGAAACATAGGTGACTCAACCAGCTTGTCAAGCTACTTGGAAGGATATACACGGAGCTGAGGGATATATATAAAGACATGGAGGGATATACAAAGACTATATACAACTATGTACATATATACATAAATATACATGCATATTCACAAAATATACAATGCAGAATGACGTCTTCGGAAAAACCAGACAAGACAGAACACATATATACAACTATCTACACATTTACAGATGAACCACCTCTGCACAAAGGGTGGACAACCCTTTGGCAGAGAGCCAAACCACCAACGGGTGGCAGAACCAGAAAATAGAAAAATAAACAAAACAGACGACAAAGCAAACAAGACAAACAAAACCAAACAAAACAGAAGAAAACCAGAGAGGCGGAAAATGGAAACACCAACCTGAGAATGTAGAAGGTAGAGGAAAGGGAAGAATGACCGCGGGAGCTCTGCAATAGCTTTAGTCACTAAACTATCACTACCACCACCACGAAGCGCTCGTAATTGCCTGAAAGTGACTGGAAATGCTTAAGCATTGATTATCATAAACTCTCTACAAATGCTCTGTTAATCACTTTGAAATCACTCTGTTAATCGCTCTAAGTGCTTGAAGGTTCTAATCATGGTAAATGTGAAAGTGACAGGTAAGCCCTATTTATACCTGTGGTAAAAAGGTAATCCTCCTCCTCCTACAATCTCTGGGAAAGCAAACCTCCAGACTCTAGGCCCGGGGATTCCCCGTGATGATGTCCTTAAGAATATCATGGCAAAAAATCCCAGAGTCCAGAATCCAGTTTCCAATGAAGGACAACCTCCGGGACTGGAGCCCCAGAGGCGAAAACCAAACAAATGAAACACCACACCGGGGAAGAAAACCCCAGAGAAAGGAAACAAAAGGGAAAGAAGGACAAGGCAAAGCCACAAGAAAAAAATAAAAAAAAGGGGGACCCAACATTTTGCACACAAAATGTAGGGACGGGGATGCAGGGCATAACAGAACCATGAGATGATATGAATTTTTAGCTTCAATTCTTAGATTAAATTATTTTGTCTTTCCATAGAATTGTTGTTCTTGATCTTAATTTTATGAAGGTGTAATCTTACACACACAAATGGCGCCCACCGTGGGGCTCTAAGCCTCTTTGCTAATGTTTCTATCATAAGATTTGGTGTGTTTTGCTTTGTTCTTGGTGTTATTTTGTAGAAAATAGGAGAAGAGTTGCTTATGCGATGTTAGGAGCTGCCTATGAACAATAAAACGCCACCTACAGAGCTTGATTCATCTCTATCTTTCGTTCTGCAGCCGCTTTCTAGATAATGTGGGCCGCCTGCTAGATAAATCGTGTTGTCGGCTAGATAAATTGTGCCACCTAAGATTTTTTAACAGCCGCTTACAAGCAATCTTTGGCTGCCTTTTACACTTTCTATACCGCCTGCTAATTTTATTTAGCCGCCTGTGATTTTTTAAAAGCCACTTGTTAAGATTTAAAAGCCGTGTAGAAAGTTTTAATTTACGCTTGGAAACATTTAAATGCCACTCTTTAGCTATTAAATTCCATGTAATTATTATTGTTTTAAATCAGGTTTTTATTGATTTGGTCACTATTGTAACTCTTTGTGTTTTTCTGTAACGTAGATGAAAAATACCCAAAGGTGCAGAAACCAGAAAAGCGGATCTCAAAGCTTAGCAAAGAGGTAAGAATCAAAACCAAGAATGATAAATAAATACATACAAAAAAAATTTTAGAGAGTTTATTTTAGGAAGAACACTTGTATGATCACTAAATTAAGGTGTTTTTTGCTTACAAACAAAAATTTCCTACTCTTTAATTGGTTTTCATGCCTAGTTCTTTAAAGCTTTAATTGATAAATTTTTCATTAAAAGAGCTTTTAGGAGGGAATTTGTGATTTGATTTTTTTCAAGTTTTCTTCACTTTGCCTCGATTTTTGTTGACTAACTTTTTGGAGGATTCGGAGTGGGAACGGTCGCCACTAGGTGAGTGAAATAAGCCAAAAACACTCAAAAATGTGCCTAGCCTTGCTAGCTTCGAAAAATCAGGTATTTATCTAATCAAGCTTGCATTACTTAACTTGTGGAAAATTCATTTAAATC
>MU227491.1:3694168-3713907 GCA_018584345.1 Thuja plicata
AAAAAGCCAAAAGTGTCAAGTTTGGGTGGTAAAAAGAAAGGGAGGATTAATTGAACCACACATCTCATTTTTTTTAAGAACCTCCTTGTCAAGAGGTTGAAAATGAACAAATCTATTTGAGGTGTTTAGAACAAAGAAAGACAATAGGAATATGCTCTTCACTCTTTGAGTGAATCAGATTCCCAAACTTGTTGGACTGAGTTCAGTTTTTGTTTTTTTCCATATTCATGCTAGTTAAATAAAGAATTAAAGGGCCTGCCTCCCGAGATTTTTCTTACGAGGATGGTGAGAGGGAACAACCCAAAGAGGGAGATATTCACTTTTACCATGATGTCATCTGACCCACTATAAATAAATGCACTTTACCTTAATCAGAAAGTGACTAAAACTTGTGCAAGCCATCCTCACTTCCTCTAGTAGTCCTTCGGGATTGCACAAAATCATACTTTTGTGCGTGTGGGAAGCCCTTAAAGGGGTAAAGGATCTTGTCAAGATTTAGACTGAAATGGTTTGAGACCTAATAAAGTAGGAAACCTACCTTTGTAGAGCCATGATTAAAAGCCACATTTGTTGACTCTAAGGTAGACTGTTTGGAAGGCATTCTTGTGCAAACCTATTAAAACATCCGAGAAAATACACTTTTAGTGTGGTTTTAGGAATATGGTACAGTTTTGATGTGTGTGTTGAGCTTGTACTCTATTTACATGCAAGAATCTTTTTTGATAAATCTTATCAAAGACTTTAAACTTTTAAATCCAGAAAATACCAATAAAATTGTTAAAATCAACTTTGATCAGCAAAGCACCGTGTACCATCATTTCAGAGCCACTTACAAACAAAAAATGGGCCGCTTGTAAATCTTAAAACACCACTTGAAAGTATTAAACAACCGCGTATGCTACTAGAAATTGCCATGTATAATATTTCAAAACTGCCTATCAACAGGAAAATGCTGCCTACCAACTATAGAGTGCTGCATATAGTGATTCCAGTGACCGCATATCAATTATAAATGGCCACCTACACATAGGTAAGAGCCACCCAGAAATTTAAAAGGGAAAATAGTGGGTATCTACCGAAGGTTTGAAAACAAGAAAGTTTCATTTTTGGATACCCTTTTGGACTTTCTACCACTGTGGATACCTAACTTGATTAGAATCTGTCATTATTGGGCATTTTGCAAATTTATCAATGAATTGATCATTTAAGCGAGTTTGAAACCTAAGATCTTCATTTGACATATGTTAATGCCAGTTTTTACTCGATCCCATTACATCAAGACTACCCTACAACTAGACGAATCTTATTTGAGACAAGAGTGTCCCTTCCTGGGTGATCCTTTTTCTACAAAACCCTTACATGAACCCATCAAAGAAGTAGAACCGAGGATATCTTTTCCATTTGGCTATATAGATCCTGATCAGATTAATCATGTGAACAAGGATATGAACAAACAAGGAAATTTTTATCCTAACAACATAGGATCTGACAACAATACCAACGGAGGAACAAACATGGATCCTAACAATCAAGGGATGAACAATACTAACAATGGGGGCAATATAGACCCTAATGATGAGGAGTTAACTGATGAAAAGGTTAATGAGGCTATGCAAATCCATTTCTTCATGAAACTCGTGGAAAAAGTGTTGGAAAAAGACAAGGAGAAGTACTTTCTAGACCTAGCACAAACGGGTCTCAAACTTCCACATGATTATGATGTCACTAAGCTCCAACGAGAAGAAGCTGAGGCTAACCCCATTGATATCATGAACAAACAATTCCAACTTTTCCAAATACAATTGGACACAATAAAACAAAGTGGGGCTCCTAAACCTTTTTCTATCGAAGCTTTGTGTCCATTTCCTTTTGACAAGTCTTTAATCATGATGTCGTTTCCAGTAAATGCTATTTATCCTAAATATGATAAATATGAAGGAACATCTGATCCTCAAGATCACTTAAGGGAATTTTGTGACCTAAGTCTAGAGTTCATGGATGACACAACTTACCTTATGAGGTTATTCCCTAGAAGTTTGGGAGATATGGCAATCGAGTGGTTTTCAAAGTTACCCTCTGGCATTCGAACCTTTAAAGAATTGGCCTCTAAATTTGTAACTCACTATCCTTATAACATCAAACATGAGGTTATAATGCTTAATCTGTGCAACACCAAATAAAGATAAGGAGAGGGATTTCTACTTTTCCTACAATGATGGAGAGCGGTATTTGCTAGATACCCTCGAAGTGTACCTAAAAAGGAAAAGATGGATATTTTTGTGAACAACTTGAATCATGAAATGAACTATCGATTAAGGCTACAATGTCCTAGATCATTCCAAGACCTAACTGAGAATGGGGTGACAACAGAAGGGGTATTGATAAAAAGTGGAGAAATCAAACTCTACAAAGATAACAAGAATAACAACAACATCAATACCTCCAACACCAATCAAAATCAAAATTCCAATAACAACAACAGCCGATTTTGGACAAAGAATAACAACAATAAAGGAGTGGTTAATGATGGAGTGGTGGAGGCTAACACTTTAATGGCTACCCCTTTCAATCTCACTCAAAACTCAGCTCAAGACAATAATGTGAATCAAGCACCCAAAGTGCCCTTCAACAACAACACTAATAACAACTTTGGGAATAATCAAGGGACCCCTAAGCCTAAACCTTTCTTTGCACCTACACCCAAAATGGAATTCACTAATTTGGGTGAACCATTGGAAAATGCATCAAGGACACTTATTACAAATAAAATTATCGGTCTACCAAAGGCTCAACCATATGAACCTCACATCAAGCCCAACTGCTAGAATGAGAACTGTGTGTGTATATTATGTACTTGATAAGAGAGACACACCACATTAATAAGTCATTGCATTAGTTCAAAAAGGTTAGATAAGCATACAAAACCAACTAATATTGACCTATTGCCTTCTAACTAAGAAGAGTGTGATTAGTAACATAATAGCCCTCAAATTATACTACAATCAGTGACATATACAACCTAGCATGAAGGATTTTAGTTTAAAAATAGACTAAAAGATGAGAAAAACATGCATTCTAGCTCTAAGAATAGAAATAAGAACAATGTCAAAACATGAAATAAGAAGTGAAATATGTGTTTAAGATTAATCTAACAGCATAACATTGCATTTAGGATATGAGTTGAAGGCTTATTTTCTCTCAAAAATGGCTTCTATTTATAGAATAATGAGAGAGAGAGAGGGGAGACAAGGCTCATTTATGAGTTAAGGGACTCATTAATGGAGGTGTAAGAACCATTAATGCCTTGGGCATTAATAAGACATGGAAGAGACATAGGCTTAAGGCATCTTCATTAATAAGGCATTAATGAAAGCCTTAACGAAGCAAGGGAAGGGTGTAAGAGGATGACTTGAGAAGGTGGACCTTAAGGAAGTCAAGCTTGAGAAAGTGGACTTTCTCAAGTGGGTTGAGTTGTTAATCATTCCTTAATGGAATGTGACAACATAGGAGGTGGGTTAGGGTAGAATTAGGATTAGGATTAGATTAGTAAGGGTGAATGGTTTGAGATGGGTTAGAACCCAGGGTATAAGTGGTTGAGATAGGTTAGGTTGGGGTTTAAGGGAATATTAATTAAATGAATTAAACTTATTTAATTCATTCAAAAATATAGGAATTAATTATTTAAACAATTTAATTGCTTTTTAATAATTAGGGGACTATAGCCATTTTAATTAAATTAAGTAGGCTAGGGGAATGGGTTAATTGCAAGTGGGTAATTGATTTAGGGATTTATTTAATTTCTTTATAATTAAATACTATATCCATGTTTGATTTTGATTCGTTTTAATTGGTTTGAATTGATTTGGATCATATGGCTATAATAGTTAATATAAATTAGTGATAAAAATCACCTAGGACATTAAATTGATTTGAAGAATTATGCCAAGTAGTAATAGAGTCATTTGGACATAATCGAGGGTATGATCACACTTAGGGAAAATGGGGTCCATAGTTGGAACAGACCAAATTCAGGTGGTTACATTTGCCCCTCTTTGAATTGATGTGCGAGCAACGCATTAATTCAAAGAAATTTTTTTATTTTGACTTCAGAAAGATTGAGAATTCCATTCTTGGTTGTCGAACAAAATGTTGATGAGATCAGTCTCAAACTTGATCGAACCAAACTGATAACATTGATTTTGAACTTGGTTGTCGTACAAAAATCAATAAAAGATTTCAAAGATACCAATTTTGAACTTGGTTATCATCCAAAAATTGATAATACTGATTCTAAACTTGGTTGTCATCCAAAAGGCCAATATGAAGCTGCCAGGAGCTTAATAAAAATCTTCTAAAATGAGGAAACATAAGATATATATCTCATGAGAACCAAAGGTTTCTATCCAACAGTTCCAACTTTAGTCAAGGAAATTGTTATACCCCTAGTTTGTTTGATAACAAAGTCATTTTGATGCTGTTTTGAGCAAAAAATTAATTGATGATAGTGTGATCATGCCCCCTCGTGAACAAAATTGAAGGAAAATAATAAAATCCCTCAATTGAAAAGAACATAATACTTGCATGAAGCTGTTAGGATAAGAAAGAATGGAGTAGAAGAAGGTGTGTTTAAAAATAAACACATGATTACCAAGTTAAGTACATGAAAATGAGAGTGATAAGACTGATAAAATGATGTTTAGACCAAGATGTATGATAAAATGTGCAGTACTGATAATGGTTGGAATAAATGAAGCAAAATTGCAATTTTTGAAATTGTCACAAAAGTGGTACTATGCTGCTGAAAACATCTTAGGCACCTTCGATTTGGTTCCCGATTGATCAGAAAGAGAACATAAATGAATTTGTAGTTGTCCGGGAGGAGTTTTGAAACTTCTAAATGTCTCAAAACACCCATATAAGCCTCCAAAATTACCATTTCACTATTCATTTTCACTTTCCTCCATAGAAATTTAGAGAGCTCTGCAGAGAAGATGGTAGTCCCTGTGAGGAAGCACTATTTTGAGATGAGCCATTGACATCAGCGTCCAGCTGACTACCCACTACCGGTAAGTGCTCGATAAACTACCCTGTGAATTTTGAAAATTTGAAATTCATGCATTTTTGTGGCTTTTAGAACCCTTTCATTTTAGAATCACATCCAAGATTCTAGATCGCATCCTGCGAATCCTGTGTCGCATCCAATTTTTCCTGGTCGCATCTGGTTTTTCTGGATTCCTGCATCGCATCCGATATTTCCTGGATCGTATCTAGTTTGAGTGTTTTTTCTATGTTTTCAAGGGAAATTCATTAGTGTGTCACACCTGGTTTTCTTAGGGTTGCATCCCACCTTTAGGATCGCATCCTGTATGTCAGTGATCGCATCTGGTAAACATAGTCGCATCCTGTATTTCAAGGATCGCATCTGGTGGAAAACTTAGAATTTTAATTTGTTTGATCCATTTGCATCTTGTGAACTTGAAATGACTTAGTTGATTAGGAGTCTGCCTCTTTATAGATACGATACTGACATATTGTCATTTTTGTCCAAAACAGGTCCAGTTTGAGGTAGTCACTTTTTGCGGCACTTACTCTGCATGTATACTCAAGCATTGTCTGGCCGATTGTCAGATGATGAGCAGATGACTATGATCTGATACAGATTATGTTACTTGATAGGTTTACCCAAGATTAGGGTAAACCATGTGTTGTTGACTACTCTTGCCAATAGATGGCACTCAGAGCACAACACCTTCCATTTACCAATGGGAGAGATCACCGTGACACCTGAGGATGTCTGGAGGATACTTCATGTATCGATGGTTGGATATGAGGTACATTTTGAGTCGATGGAAGCCATGGTGATTGGTGTTATACAAAGATATTTTTAGGATGACACCATAGACCAAAGATATCTGGCTTGGGATTACATGGTCCATCACTACGATCAGTTATCTATCTATCTAGCAGGTCTGGTAGGTGGCATCCTCATGCCAAATAGGGGCCATCACAGATTTATGGTTGGTTGGGTAGACATGATAGAGCAGATGGTCACCCACCATTGGTGTTTTGCTTGGGGGAGTTGTATCTTAGCTCACATGTACAAAGAGCTCCATGAGATAGTTTACCTTTATACCTGCAGTATGACTGTGGGTATCCTTATTCTTCAGATCTAAGCCTGGGAGCACATCCCTGTTACATGGCTAATTGTAGATAGGTAGAGGTCACCTGAGTAGCCCTATGTATATATGTATGCAGGCCTTTTGTAGCAGCCCCATCTAGGCAATATTGAGTACTGGCGCCGGTTATTTGATGACATGACAGAGGTCATTTGGCGACCATATTTAGATTGTGAGGTATGGACTTTAGATGCCTGACAGGTGCCTTTCCTGTGTTAGAGCCGATATCTCATTGGCAGGATTAGGTATGTGATAGAGTGGTTCATCATTACCAGAGTTCTGAGGCAGTATGGACGGAGACAGGGCAGGACATAGGACATTGTCGTATATGCCCGAACTAGGGATGAGACACTGTTATGGGGTGCACAGCTGACATATGAGACCGCTCATCAGGAGGTCTGAGATATAGTAGAAGTAGATTGGGATCTCCATCTTGATGTAGCTGATGCAGGTGTGTCAGATGGTTACACTACTGGGAGGCTTCAGTACCCCTTCCCATGGTTCACTGTACTAGAGGAGGTTATCCCATGCATAAAGGAGCCACTAGACTATGATCTGGATGATCGACCAGTCAGGGGCAGAGGAGGTAGAGACAGGGCTCCTGGCAGACATGGAGGCCATGATGGTGGCAGGGACAGTGGCAGAGATGGTAGGCATCCTCCTCCTGATGATGTCCATGATGGTGATGATAGGGGTGGTGGTGGAGAGGCCATCGATATAGGCGGAGCCAGTGGCAGTGGGCAGGGAAGATGCTAGAGATTCAGATTTGTCACCCCTTAGAGAGATACTAGCCCCTTTCTTATAGGAGAGCAATAGTGACATAGATGATAGGGGTCACAGGATCAGGATATAGGCAGAGATGGAGATCCACTGTCTAGATGTGAGCAGGAGAGAGAGCAGCTCTGAGCTAGGATTATAGCTTTGGAGGCCAGAGTCACTACTGCTGATGCTTTTCTGGCAGACAGGGATTTATAGCTTGAGCGACTAAGAGCTAAGAGGGATACACAGGCCTGGACAACAGTCCATCAGGGATAGAGGGCTACATATTATTACGTCTTATATCATGAGGTAGTTCTAGAGGGGCAGAGAGCACCTTCATTCTCTTGAGTGGCTCAGCAGTTAGAGGGGGCCATGCCTCCTTCAGTAGCTCCTTTTGCACCACCTCCTCCTCCTCCTCCTGACCAAGGAGAGGGGACAGGATAGAGTTCATTATGTTGTATCATTTGGTAAGAAATGTATATTTTGAGATCATATTTGCATATCTAGATCCTATTGAGATCCCCTCTTTTGTATATCTAGATCCTTCTGAGATCCATTTTTGTAGATGACATATATATGTATATCTAATTCATTTTGGCACATTGATACATTGATACTCTTTATGCTCACTGATACACGGATACTCTTTATATTCACTGATACACTAATACTCTTTATATTTGATCTGTACCATGTTACGATGATATATATATGATGCAGCTTCTTGATTCTCACAGGTTTTATGAGTTCTTTTTTCTTTCATAGATGTGGTAAATGTATCTTTTGCACATGTGATGATATCTTGGTTTCTTGATGAGTTAGTTTGTAGATGATAACATTATTTTATGATTGGATGTGATGAGTCATTACTGATATAAATATGTTTTAAATGATACTCATGTGAAAATGCAAATGTATGTTTCTTTTGATTTTCTAGTTATGAAAAATAGATGTATGGATGCACTTAGGATGAAAAAGTAAAAATGCAATACATGGATGCTTTATTTTTGTATTTTCCTATTTCTTCTTTTCAATGAATGCAAAATGTATGCTCTGGATGTGTAATGATATTTGATATTAGTAATATGGATGATGTAATTAACTTGATTGTTAGAAGAAGATAGAAACCATTTTTGAGCACAAAATTTCTTATGTTGTTATTTCTGTTGATAAATGCATCATGCAATCTCTAAATGCAGCTATATATAGACTCTTAGGACTTGTCACTGATTAGCAGATATTTGCAACATTGTTATCATCATTGGGCACTTTTTGGAATGGACCCCCTAATAGTACAACCATCACTAATACCCACTGATATTATGAATACTATGTTTTATTGGAATGTTGAAAATAGACTTAGGCATCAAGGCATAGAAGCCAGGATAACAAAATAGTCACCTTCCTTTTAATATACCAGATTCTAATTAAGGCAAGATATTGGACCCGCAATGACCTTGAAAATTCATATCCTTGGGTACATTATGATTCGTATACCTTAGTGAGAATTTGGGTCAGAAAAAAAACAAGGAAAATTGTTTCAACCTCACCGTAGTTTGCCCACAACAAAGATCGAGATATATGCAACTATCCACTCATAGTAGCAACTCTTACCATAAACATCCAAGTTAGGTGAAATTTATAGGATCATTTGGAACAATCACCATACACAAAAAATCAAGAAAACATTATGCCCCCTATCCTTGTGACTCTTTGTCTTTGCGTAGACGTCATTGAGTAACTGAAGAAGACATAATAAATCATCAATTGAGAATCAATCAAATAAAATTTTCAATTACTTAGATGCCCCTAGTTGAAAACATCATCAGGACATTCTAAAGAATCATAATCAAAGAAAAAAGAAAACTGTGTTTAAGTAGTATTTGTTCATTCACATGTCAAACACAGTAGAGATTCATCAATCAAGAAATTGTAATACAAGCCATATAGTGTTCCATGTCTGTGCATTGATAGGATAATTTGTTCATGTTTGCAATCCAATATATCCCTGTAGGACCTTCGTTAATGTAAATGTCATGTCCAATGTTTTACAAAGACACCCTTATTTTGGAAAGTGACATTGTTTTGCATGTATCAAGAAACATTGTGTTCGTGAGGCAAACTATCCTAGAGCGACCTAGCAACCGCAACTGACTATGCCCGCAAAGATGCCCCAATGTAGAATGACTTATTCCTAAGATGTAAAAAAAAAAGACAAATCCCAAGCGAGGATAAGATAGTCATGAAGGGAGATGAAGTCAGCGTATGAGCACAGGAAAAATATGAAGGCATTGTGTTAGTAGTGCATTGATAGATGGAGCGCAAAACACAAGTGACGCCTGATTTCTAGGTTTTCACCACTTGGCAAGATCATTTCTTTCTTTTTTCTACCAAGATGCCTGTTTTACCAGGTGCTCCTCAAGGCACTTTTCTCTTTTTTCAAATTTTTTGGTATTTTTTCTTTTTTGAATGTTTTTGTAGTATCAAGGCACCTATTTACCAGGTGTTCATCAAGGATACCCTTTTTGTAGGATATTTTCCACTATTTTTTGGATTTCTTTAGGATCAATTTTTTGAATGTTTCTGGTATTTTGCAAGAACTATTTGCTGTACAGGCTCTACTAGCCGAACATTAAGCGTAGAACCACTTCAAATGTAGAGTGTTGATAGGACCTAGAAGAACATCTCCCTTAGGTGTAGCTAACTAATAAGCTCCAGTCCCAAAGATAGCAGTGATAACATAAGGTCCCAGCCAATTAGGTTCAAACTTTCCTTCTTGCTCCTTGTTAGGCTAGTTTTTATGATTCTCCTTGAGGACAAGATCTCCTAATTCAAATTTGCATGGTTTGACTTTTTGTTTGTAACCTTTGGACATACGTGCTTGATATACCTTGAGGTGACCAAATGCTTGTTGTTTGCACTCATCTAGCAAGTCTAGAGAATTCACCCTATCTATGCGGTACTGCTCATCAGTAACCAGTCCTTGTAAAGATATCCACAAAGATGGGATTTCAACCTCAATAGGTAGTACTACCTTAGTGCCATAGACTAGAGCAAATGGCATAGCTCTAGTTGGTGTTCTTATGCTTTTTCTGTAGGCCCATAGTGCCAAATTTAGTTGTAGATGCTAGTCTCTGCCAGACTTGCTTACAGTTCTGTGTAAAATCTTGAGAATATTCTTGTTTGATGCCTCGGCCTATCCATTACCTTGAGGATAATAGATTAAGGAGAAATATTGAGTAATATGGAACTGTTCACAAAGGTCATCAATGTCTTGATTTCTAAATTGGCCCCCATTGTCTGTTACAATTGAAGAGTGTATCCCATATCTATAAATAATATAGTTCAGAATGAACATAGCCACCTGTTTGCCAGTGGCTTTGACTAGCGACATGGCTTCGACCCACTTTGTGAGATACTCAGTGGCCGTAATGATAAAATTGTGTCCATTTGAAGAGTTGGGATATATTTGTCCAACCAAGTCAAAGGCCCATTGCTGAAATGGCCAATGTATTATGAAAGGTATGAGTTCTCTGGTAGGAGCATGGATAAGGTTTCCATGTGTCTAGAATTTAAGACATGATTTTGAAAATTGAATAGCATCTTTCTCCATGGTAGGCCAATAATAGCCTACTCTAAGTAGTTTCTTAGCTAATGAAAAGTCATTCGAGTGTGATGCACATACACCTTCACGGACATATTTTAATGCTAGATCAGAATCTTTGAGTTCTAAACACCAAAGAAGTGTACCATCAAGACTGCATCATTATAGGTTGTTAGTTATGAGGACATAACGTGATGTTGTCCTACTCAGGGATCTTTTCTCATTTCTAGATAGATTGGCAGGAATGGTTTGGTCGAAAAGGTAAGCAATGATACTGGCATACCGAGATTGATATGGTGTATTTAAGGTACATATTATCTAGTATTCAAAGTTAGCAAAGGTAGGATAGGAAATTTTTTCCACCAAGAAATCATAGCAGAATTGATGCTCCTCTAGTTGTAACATGGATGCCAAGGTAGCCATAGCATCTGCAGCCTTGTTCTCAGATCTTGGTATCTGTTGGAAGGTGACGAAGACAAAGTACATCTTCAGATCATCAACTAGTTTCTTGTATGGCATCAACTTTTCATCTTTTGTTTGATACTCCCGATTGAATTGATTGATAATTAGTTGGGAGTCACCATACATGTGTAACTCAATGATCTTCCACTCCGTGGCTAGCTTGAGGCCGTTCACCAATGCTTCATATTTTGAGATATTGTTGGTGCATGGAAACATCAATTTGTAAGATTTGGGAATCGTGTATCCTTGTGGGGTTATGAAGAGGACCCCTACTCTAGATCCTTGTTGAGTGAATGAACCGTCAAAGTACATCTTCCATGGATGCTTAGCGAGATGCATGATTGTTTCATCAGGGAATTCAATTAGTAATGGTTCATCATCCTAGAGTGGTGAATCAGCCAATTGATCTACAAGTACCTGTCCTTTGATAGCTCTCCATTCTACATATTCAATGTCAAATTCACTTAGAATTAGGACCCATTTTGCCAAACGTCCTGTTAATGCTGTTCTACTCAAAAGATACTTTAGAGGATCGATCTTAGCAATGAGCTTCACTGTATGAGAGAGAATTTAGTGTCTCAATTTTTTTGATGTGAAGATGACTACTAAGCATGCTTTTCAATAATGCTATAATTGAGCTCATAAGTGACTAGTGTTCTACTAATGTAGTAGACAGCTCATTCTTTCTTTGTTTCATCTTCGTGCGCTAGTAATACTCCTAGGGATGTAGTTGTAGGTGAAATGTATAGGAGTAAGGGCTTTCCATGAATAGGTGCCATAAGAATAGGTGGAGTAGCCAGGTACCCTTTTAATTCTCTAAAGTTTGCTTCACAGTGTCATCCCATTTGAAGGTAACTCCTTTATGTAGTAGTTTAGTAAAGGGTTGTGCCCTATCTGCAAGTTGGGACATGAATCTCCTGATGGACTGAAGTCTCCCTTGTAGTGTCCTCATTTGACTGATGTTACAGGGAGGAGCCATCTCTAGAATAGATTTTACTTTTGCGGGATCTACCTCAATTCCCTTTGCAGATACTATGAATCCTAGGAGCTTCCTTGATTGGACCCCAAAGGCACATTTCTTTGGATTGAACCTGAGTTGGAACTGTTCCATTCGATCCAATATCTTTCTTAGGTCAGCAATGTGAGTACCTCTCTCTTTGGATTTAGCTAATGTGTCATCGACATAGTCCTCCACGTTCTTGCACATCATGTCATGGAATATTGTTTTCATAGCTCTTTGATATGTTGCACCGGCATTCTTTAACCAAAAAGGCATGACATTCTAGGAAAAGGTGCCCCATGCACATGTGAATGCACTTTTCTCTTGATCCTCAGGGGAAATCTTGATTTTATTATAGCCTGAGAATCCATCCATTAATGAATACATCTAAAAGCCTGCTGTAAGATCTATGATCATGTCAATGTTTGGTAGAGGGAAGTCATCTTTCAGACATGCTTTGTTTAGGTCTCTAAAGTCCATATAGATTCTGATAGATTTATCACATTTAGAAACAGGAACCACATTGGAGATCCACCCTGCATAGGCAATGACTCAAATAAATCCAGCTTTCAACAATTTTTATAGTTCTACTTTCACCAATAATGCAACATGAGGATGCATCTTTCTAAGTTTTTGTTTTATGGTTTTGATCCTGGGAGCTATAGACAAGTGGTGCATGATGAGATTAGGATATAGCCCTGGCATATCAGTGTAAGACCATGCAAATTTGATATTCTTCTCCTTTAGGAACTCTGTGAACTGTACCTTCTCTTCTTCTGATAAAGATTGTGCCAAGTGAACTA
Organism: Thuja plicata; assembly: GCA_018584345.1. Classification (NCBI taxonomy): domain Eukaryota; kingdom Viridiplantae; phylum Streptophyta; class Pinopsida; order Cupressales; family Cupressaceae; genus Thuja; species Thuja plicata. The sequence continues at coordinate 3,706,973 of MU227491.1, forward strand.
TTTAAGGATTTTCAACAGTGCGCAAGTTTACTGGCTGTGTTGGTTCAATCAATACCGAAGATCTTTCTTGAAAGTGTTCAAGGAGGATATCAAGAGTCTCATCCTTTGGTTCCTCAGAGAGGTTTTTACCAATGGATACATCTTTTTTCTTTACTATTTTGGGATATGATACTACCACAGAGTAGTTTTCACCATCAGTCCACTTTTTTTTTTTTTTTTTCAGTTTGTGACTAAGAAAATTGATATCCTCCTGTGACATGTTCTCACTCCTTGCATTAGTGGAAGAAGGATAAGGTTCACAAGCATGAGATAAAAAGCTAGGGAGTGGTCATTGGAAAAGTCCAGGATAGGAGTAGGATTTGTTTTGGTCCAATCAATTAGGTCAGTATGTATCAATATTAGTGAGTCAGATTCAGAGAAGGATAGCATCATGTTAGCATCAAGACCATTAACCAACATGACGTGGTCTGTTAGTTAATTTCTTTGATATTTAGATCAATAAGAGTAACATCGTCATTAAAAGGGTCATTGTCAATTGTATGTGGATTAAAATATAGCAACTCATCAGTAGAGATCTCATCATCATCTCTATGTAAATGAAGGTTTCTTGCTTGTGGCCTATGAAATTCTTCCAGACTTATGTATTCACCTATGTCTTCATCAATGATTAGGGGAAGGAACTCTTCTTCTGCTTTAGGAGGATCAGTATCATTGAGAGGAGTGTCAAATCATTTGCTAGGAGCTGCGAGAGCCACAAACATGTGAATTTCATCTATTCCAATATCTTCAAAGGCAATAGATAGCCTATCCCATTCATAGTCATGAGAGTCTGTGACATCATCATCAGATCCATTTAAGTATTCAGCAATGGTTATCTGATGTACTCGATTAGCTGCTTGTAGATCAAAGTGGGGTAGATCGAGGACATGTGAAATTGTGACCAATTTCCCCCAGTTAGGATGTAAATTTTGTGGTCGGGGTATCTCTTGAGTGATTGTTGCTATGGTGTCTCCTACCTCTTGAATAGGAGGTTGTGCTAGCAAAGGAGTATGAAGATCTTGTGGTACCTCAAAGATGGGTACATAGCATTCTCCTTGATATTCAGTATTCTCTGTACCAATATGTAGTAATCATTCATAAGGCCATGGTTCTAGTACTATCTCATCTATTTTATCACTCCCTGTCTCAGAAGGCAGACTCTCTTTGAAGTAGGTTTATCAATTTTAGTATTAAAACCCAGTCCTATTTTATCTCTGGTGTTGCAGAACTCCATGGGTATAGGTTCAATGATCCCTTGTCCTATGTCATTTAGAGGTCCCTTTCCTTTGTATCCCATTTGTGTGAGGAAATCATATCCCTTTCCATACTATTCAGGGGATATCTTCACATGTTTGACCTCATATTCCACTGGTTCTCCCTTGTAAAGCCAATCCAAGACTGCCTATTCTTCTATGTTATCTGAAGAAGATGTGGATGCCTTTATCATGCCAATTGCCTTGTGTACTTTTGGCTCTTTGGATGCTACAAGTGTGAATGTTGATGAAGGTTTTCCATAGGATCTTGGAGATACCAGAAGTTTTTTCATTGAGGGAGTCAGGTCTAGCTTGTACTCTCCCATACCTGTTTGTTCAAGTTTCAAGGTTTTGCTAAACTCTTCATAACCATTTCCTTGGTAGTTTTAGGAGCAACTGTATCCAAATCTTCTTTGTTGTCTGGGATCATGCTACCTGCTTTGATATTGTTGCAAGTGTAGTTAGCATCTGTAGGAATCGTCACTTCCACCCCATTATGTAAGAATTTTATGCATTGGTGATAAGTGGATGGTACAGCTTGCATTTCATGAATCCATGGTCTACCTAGTAGGATATTGTAGGCCAATGGTAAATCCAGAACTTGACATATGATGTTCCTCTCAATTGGTCTGACTCTAATAGGTAGAGAAATAAGACCTCTGGAGGATCTTTCTTCCTCATCATAAGCTTTGATGGTTATCTTGTTTCTAGTGTCAATTGTTTGTTCTAAGAGACCTAGTTTCCTGATTAGATCTTGTGTACATATATTCAATCCTGCACCTCCATCTATCAATACACGTCTAACACAAGATTTATGAATAAGGACTTCAATATGGAGGGGTTGATTATGTGGATGTGTCAATGACTTATCATCCTCTTCAGAAAAGGAGAGGTAGTGTAGCACTGAGATGTGATTGACCATCACTTGAAATTTGTCTATATCAATATCTTTTGGAACATTAGCAGTGTGTAAGGCTTGTTCTAGGATTTCCCTATGTACCATGGATATCTTGAGCAACTCAAAAATAGAAATTTTGGCAAAGGTTCATTGCAATTGGTCTACCAAGTCATATTTTTCTCCGGGGATAGTGACCATGTGTCTCGCTGTTGGTTTAGGAATAGTGACAATAGGAACCTTGGATGTTGACGTTGATGTCGGTTTTGGAGGTCCTTTGATTGTAACCTGTGCTTGGCTCTGTGTTACAACGTTTGAGTGGGATGAGACACCTTTAATTATGATCACATTGATGGATTCAGTTTTAATGTTAAGCATATTAATCACATTGTCATTTTTAGAATAGGTGTAGTTTACCTCATTACCCTTCCCTCTGGATTTTTCTCCTTGGTTGTAATTAGGAAAGGGTTTGTTGAATGTTGTATGATCCTCATTGGTAGTATGTTCATCTAGTTTGATCTTACCTCCTTCTATGAGGTCTTGGATGACATGTTTAAGTTTGAGACAATTATTAGTCTTGTCGCCTTTGTTTTTGTGGAAGACACAATAGGAGTTATCATCCCACCACCTGGGTTTGACTATTGGTTCCCACGGTTTAGAATCAGAAATTGTAAGAACTTTGTTATCCACCAATGTTTTCAAAATGGTCTGAAGAGTCTCCCCCAAAGGAGTGAATGTTCTTTGGGTTTTTGAAGTCCATGTTCATTCCTTGTTGTTATCTTTGTTCGCTTTGGGAATGGGAGGTGTTACCTTAGCATCTTTGCTTGCTTGCATGCCATTAGTTAGATTGAATGCCTCAGGTTTAGGATTAATGATAGAGGCGTCAACCACTCCATCATTAACAACATTCTTGTTTTTTTTCCACCATTTAGGCTTGGAGTTGGAGTTGTTGGTTTTTTTTTCATTTTGAAGGGTGATCTCTCCTATTTTGACCATGAATTCCTCAATACGGAGCGCATTTTTAATCACTCTATCGAAGTTGGGAGAGTCTTGCATTTGTAGCGCATAGCTCAATTCAGGTACTAGATTATTAATGAATATTTCCATCTTCTCCATTTTGGGAATAACCCTTGAATATCATGCAAAAATATTCCTCCATCTTTGTAGGAAGTGTGTGAATGATTCTCCAATTCATTGTTTGGTGTTACATAGGTCCATCATAGTTACGTCATGTTGGATGTTGTAGGAGTAATGTTGAATGAACCTTTGGATTAACTCCTCAAATGTCTTGACCTTAGGGTTTAGTTTTGAGAACCATTCCATGGCATTACCTCCTAGACTTCCTAGAAATAGTTGCATGAGGTATGTGGGTTTGTGCATGTACTCAATGCTTAGAGAATAGAACCCCCTTACATGAACGTGGGGGTCATTTTCTCCTGTGTACTTGTCATACTTTGGTCTTGCCATGTTGGGAGGAAACGGGACCATAGTGATACTCTTGTCAAAAGGAAATGGACAAATGGCATCCAGAGAGTATTGTGTTTTGGGTTTCTCCTTCTCTTGTTTGAGGTTTGTGAGCTCCGTTTTCATTAGATTGAGCTATTTGGTGAGAATAGATATTGGGTTTGGTATCTCCTTTTCCTTGAGATTTTCTACATTATAATCCTTGGGTAACTTGACACCTGTGGATGCTAGATGGAGGAAGTATTTTTCTTTATCATCACTAATTATCTATTCCAATAGCTTGTGGATCCATTTACTTTGTTTAATTTTTTTGTATTCATCTTTAGGGATCTCCTCTTCATTGTCTGATCCAAACGGATTATGTTCAAACTTGGGTCTTTCTTCCTCTTCCGCGCCCTCATATTTTTTGTGTTTGCCATCATTATAACCCTCAAAATCCTTACTCCATTTGTTAGTGTTGCTATCCATTTGAGGGGAATCTAGATCAAGAAGGGAACTGTGAGATGTTTCTCCTTGAAAGTGTGGTGTTTTAGGAGGCACATTCGATTCTTTAGTTTTGTACTGGTTGCGTCTTGTGTTAACCATGAATTTTGTTTCTCAACTTTGTTAACATTTCCCAATAGTGCAAGTAAGGATTTCAAATCGTTCAAGCGGGCGTGTCTAGGTAAAAGTAACTATTTATTGGTGGATGTAAATGATTCCAGTGTTAGAGGGTTAGAATGCTTTGATAGTGAGCTGGGAACCGAGTTGTTGGTAGAAAGTGGGTAGACCACACATATTAAACTGATCATGAAAGACTGACTAAGCATGCAAGGTGGACATTTCAAAAGTGTTTTGAAAATACAATAGGGAGACCATAAGAGACAACAAGAACCAGCTAAAGAGAAAAAAGGGTATCCTAATCAACTGAGACTTCCTAAGAAAAATTTCTACAAGTACCCACTGTCCTGAATGCGAGCTCCCAGATGCGAGCCTCTTATGGTACTAGATGCGATCCTAGAATCTAGATGTGACTTCTTGCTGAAAAAATGTGATCCTAAATACCAAATGCATTCCTAAACACTGCATGTGACTTGGGAAATACAATATGTGATCTTATGATGTCTTTGTCAGTTTTGGTCAGTTTTGAAAAGTTCATTTTCAAAGTGTGTGAAGTTGCTTGTTTCCAGATTGCGTTAAGAGGTGTCGTAGTGTGTGAAAAAAACTTGTACTCCAGGGTTTGAGATTTGTTGATTGTTTTGAGGAGCTTATCTTTTTAATGATCTTTTGAACATGTCAAACAACTTTGCATTGTTAAGAGGGTGAAATAGGCACTCATCTTTTCCTATTTCCTAGGTGGAGGATGAAAATATTTGCTTGTTGACTCAGGTACATACTCAAATGCTAATCAGAATACAACCATCACCAAGCACACAATGGCTCTAGTCATGATGTTGTATTAGCTATCTCCAAATGCAAGTGAGGGCACAATATGATGAGTGTCTTGGGGAAATTACTTTTTTCCTTGCACAAATATTATCACTCTTTTGAGGATGAATAGGGAATTCTTTCAGCTGAAGTTGTTGTAGATTATTGGGCAATCCATTTGAAATTGTCCCCCATATAATTGCACAAGGAAAAATTCAGGCGTATAGCTCTATGAGTACCTGAATGTATGTAGTCTCGCAAGCAAGATTCAAGCGGCTCTGCTCTACATATACCCAGATATGTTCAAGGAATGATGTCAAAATTCCAAGAACAAAACCAATTCCATCTTTCGAGGCTTTAGCCTATGAGGAAGCAACTATTTATAGTGAGTTGGAAGGGTCAGCGAAAAACTTGTCCTCACTTGGGTCATTCCCAGGAGATTTTTTCTGCAACCGGTAGGCCCTCTACTTTTAAAATTTATGTAACCAGTATTGGCGAGCTTTAGATGTTTAGATTTATGATTCTTCTGAAGAAGAAGAGCATACTCTCCTAATCTAAACTATTTTCTCCCAAAACACTTAAAGAAAAGTTCATTCTTTCAAGCTATATTGAGCTTGATTTAGTTGTTCCTACTTTAAAGAAAACATGATGCTTTGAAAAGGAAAGTTTGCCTTGTTCAATTAACCACAAAATTTAGTGAGTTGCTTGTTCAATTTCTAATCCAAAATAAATTATACAATTGAACTTGTTCTTTAATCCCACATATTTAGTGCTTTGTTTTGTTCATTTACTGTTTCCAAAAAAAATAATTAGGTGATGTGTTTGCTTGTTCATTTACCCAAAATTCCATTCAATCCATAAACTGATGTATGAGTTTATGATTTTCCTTAAAAGGAAAAGAGCATAATCCTCTAGTCAGTTTAGTGATAAATTAGAATATGTACTTTAAGTTTGAAAGCAAGTAAATAGAGGTCAAAATGGGGGGTTGGCAACCTGTAAAACTGAATTAGTATGTGTTTAGTTCAACTCCCATGAAAATCTTCAAAAACAACCTGCAAACACTTGTTAAGCTGCAAAAATACCAAAATCACAACTTGTCAAAATGTTAGGATTAGGAAAACAAAATGCACAAGCTTTCTAACTAGTGCGAGCCTAAAAGTTTACTAAATGTGATGAAGTATACTATATGCAAGCCCCCTTACTAGATGCAATCCCATGCTTACCAAATGTGAGCCAAAACTGAAAACAATCTGGGAAATCCTGGATGTGATCCTAGTTTTCTGCGGTGTGATGGCGTATCCCAGATGCGATCCTGAAAGGTTAAAAATGATCCCATGATAGAATTTTGAGCATGCAAATTGGAAAAAAAGTGTTAGAAAATGAGGTCAAGTTGGAAATCTTTCCCCATAGTGGGTGCCAAAAATGTGTGTGTATATTATGTACCTGATAAGAGAGACACAACACATCAATAAGTCATTGTATTAGTTCAAAAAGGTTAGATAAGCATACAAAACCAACTAATATCAACCTATTGCCTTCTAAAAAAGAAGAGTGTGATTAGTAACATAATAGCCCTCAAATTATGCTACAATCAGTGACATATACGACCTAGCATGAAGGATTTTAGTTTAAAAATAGACTAAAAGATGAGAAAAATATGCATTCTAGCTCTAAGAATGGAAATAAGAACAATGTGAAAGCATGAAATAAGAAGTGAAATATGTGTCTAAGATTAATCTAACAGCATAATATTGCATTTAGGATATGAGTTGAAGGCTTATTTTCTCTCAAAAATGGCTTCTATTTATAGAAGAATGAGAGAGAGAGAGAGGGGAGACAAGGCTCATTTATGAGTTAAGGGACTCATTAATGGAGGT
>MU227491.1:3738516-3752431 GCA_018584345.1 Thuja plicata
AAACAAGATTCAGACTCCATTTTTGAAGAATAAGAGTATTTTTCCCAATCAACCATGGCCCGCTGCATAGAATATTCATTCTATCTTCTTCACAAGAGAAGAAAAATGAAATACATCCCTTAGCCATTGCTACCACCTGAACTTGTCCTTTCAAAACCCATTTTTGGGAAACAAAAGCCCTAACCACTTCGATGTTAGGTCTTACTCCTAAAAATCTACCAACCAGCAAATTTTTCATCCTTGCTATAGAAAAATCAATGGTCTGGTCTAGGATTTCAATAGAAAAGCTTCCTTGAGAAGGTATAGAAACATTCTTCACCAGAGGTAAAGAATATTTACTTTTTGGTTTGATGCCAAAAAGGGACGCCCATTTCCTCGGTTGCCCCAACCCAGCACCCGATCTGGGACCCCCTCCTGGGTCCTTAGGTGACTGTCCCACATCGGGATCCAATCCTGTGATCTTGATGTCCTTTCCATCATCCCGCTTGCTGTTCTCAGAGGATCCTGACTCCTCCCGAACACTCCCACCCAAATTCAAAGTTGAATCCGGACGCTCCCACCCACCCATTACAGGATGTTTAGGTCTTACTCCTGGTAAAGAACTGTTAAGTTGAATTTGGACGCTGCTACTCACCCATTACAGGATGTTTAGGTCTTACTCCTGGTAAAGAACTATTTACTTGTTACCTTGAGAGAATCCACAAGTTTTATGTTCATTTATCTACTATAAAAATCCTTTGAATCAATATATTTGGTTAAGGTACAAACATACCAGCCTTGTCTTTGCAGAGCTAAAATTGCAGAAGTTCAAATCTCCATTTGGTTGAACTTGTTAGTTGGCAAAAACAATTGGGTTTCCCAACATTAGATTGGCAAGTCCATAGGAAATCCAAACCATCATTTTGGGGCACCAATAGGTGACATTTCCGGTATAGCTTTTAATTATTCAGGATCCACCTCAATTCCTTTATCTGATACAATAATCCCTAAGACCTTCCTTGATTGGACTCCAAATCCACATTTCTTTGGGTTAAGCCTGAGTTGAAATTGCTCCATACAATCTAGTATCTTTCTCAAGTCTTCAATATGAGTTGTTCTTATTTTTGGCTTGGCTAATGTATCATCCACATAGTCCTCCATGTTTTGCTGTATCATATCATTGAAGATGGTTGTCATAGCTCTTTGATATGTAGTGCCAACATTCTTTAGTCCAAATGGCATGATGTTCTAGCAAAATTTTCCCTAGGTGCATGTGAATGTTGTATTTTCTTGGTCTTCAGGAGCAATCTTAATTTGGTTAGAGCCCGAGAATCCATCCATAAGAGAATACATCTAATATCCCACTGTGACATCTATAATCATATCAATGTTTGGTAGCAGAAAATCACCTTTAGGATAAGCTTTTTTTATGTCTCTAAAGTCTATGTAGATTCTGATAGATTTATCTATTTTAGATACTGGTACCACATTATAAATCCATCTTGTGTAAGAGATAACTCTTATGAATCTATCTTTCAATAGTTTTTCTAGCTTTTCTTTCACTAGTAATGCCACATGTGGATGCATCTTTCTTAATTTTTGTTTCACGGGTTTGATCCCAAGAGCTATAGATAAATGATGCATTATTAATTCAGGATCAATTCCAGGCATATTAGTGTAAGACCATGCAAAGTTGATATTATTCTATTTGAGGAATTCAGTGAATTGTATCTTTTCTTATTCTAATAAGGACTGTTCTAGGTGAAAAAATTGAGGAGATTCTATTGTTCCCAAGTTAGCTGGTTGTGTCAGTTCTATCAAAACTAAAGATCTTTCTTGAAATTTCTCAGGGAGGATACCAAGAATCTCATCTTTTTGCACCTCTGGGAGGTTTTTACCATCAGATACACCTTTTTTTTTTTACTTTTTTAGAATCTAATACTGCCACAATGTGGTTTTCACCATCATTGCTTTTCTTGTTTTTATTTTTCAATTTGTGACTAAGAAAATTGATATCCTCCTTTGTCATGTTCACGCTCCTTGCATTGGTAGAAGAAGGATAAGGTTTACAAGCATTTAGATAAAAAGCCAAAGTGTAGTCATTGGGAAAGTTCATGATAGGAGTAGGATTTGAATTAGTCCAATCAATTAAGTCAGGGTTTATTAAGGATAATGATTCTGAGTTTGGTAAGGACAACATCACGTTAGCGTCAAGACTATTAACTAACAAGACATGTTCTATTAAGTCAATTTCTACATCGTTTAGATCATCAAGAGTCAAATCATCATTAAAAGGGTCATTGTTAGTAATATGTGGACCTAACTAGCAAATCATTAGTTGAGATTTATTCTTCTTCTCTCATCAAATTGGAAATCATAGCTTGTATCCTTTGAATGTCCTCTAGACCTAGTAAATCACCAATATCTCCATAAAAAATCCTAGGTAGTGGTATCTCATCTAATTCTGGAACAACAATAGTGTTAAGTGAAGTGTTAGAACTCTCTCCTCTCTCTAGTAGAGATGAAAATTTGTGAATCACATCTACCTCAATGTCCATAGTAGCGTCAAATAGGTTATCCCATTCATAATCATGTGAGTCTATTATTTCATCATCAGATCTATTTAGAAACTTAGCAATAGTTACCTGATGTACCCTATTAGCCACTTGTAGATCAAAGTGAGGTAAATTTAGGACATTTGAAATTGTGACCAACTGCCCCCAGTTAGGATGTATATCTTTTTGTTGGGGTATTTTTTCAGGAATTTCTTCTATCAGTGGGACTTCTGGAGAGTCTTCTATTGTTTCCTTGATATCTTAGATATAAGTTTGTGGCAATAAAGGAACATGAGGCTCTTGTTGTGCTACAAAAGTAGGTACATATCTTTCTCCTTTATATTTTGGATACTCTGTACCAATATGTAATAATCTCTCATAGGTCCATGGTTCCAATGATATTTCTTCTTCTTCATCATCACTTTCTTCATCAAAGATTGGACCATCTCTTGAAGTAGGGTTTTATGAATTGTTATTGAAACCTAAACCTATTTTGTCTTTGGTGTTTCTGAATTCCATGTGTATAGGTTCAACAAATCCTTTTCCTTTATCTCCTAAATGTCCCTTCCCTTTATATCCCATTTTTTTGAGGTCATATCCTTTACCATACTTTTCTGGGTATATCTCCACATGTTTTACCTCATTTTCTTTTGGTTCTCCTTTGTAGAGCCAAGCCAAGACTAATTTATCTTCCATTTCATCCTCTTGAGAAGTAGAGGCTCTAACCACACTAGTTTCTTTATGGATATTTTGTTCTTTGGATGTTGTAGGTGTGAAAGATGAGGAGGGTTTACCATAAGATCTTGGAGACACTGGAAGTTCTATCAATGATGGGGTCATGTCTAGCTTGTATTCTCCCATACTGGTTTCTTCAAGTTTTAGTGTCTTTCCAAAGCTTCTCATCACCATGTCTTTAGACGTTTCATGTACATATTATTTTGGGACTTCCTTATTATGTGGAACCATACTATCTTCTTTGACATTGTTGCAAGTGTAGCTTGAATCTGCAGGAATTTTTACTTCCACCCCATTATGTGGGAATTTGATCCATTGGTGGTAAGTGGATGGTACTTCTTGCATTTCATGTATCCAAGGTCTCCCTAGTAAAATATTATAGGCCAATGGTAGATCAAGAACTTGATAGATCACATTTCATTCAATTGGTCCTATTTTGATTTGTAAAACACTGAGTCCCTTGGATGATCTTTCTTCTTCATCATAAGCTTTGATAGTTATCTTAATCCTTGAGTCAATGGTTTTTTTTGAAATTCCCAACTTCTTTATTAGGTTGAGAGTGCATATGTTCAACCATGCACCTCCATATATCAATACATGTCTGACACAAGATTTATGAATCAAGACTTTAATGTGTAGGGGTTGGTTATGTGGATGAGTCAATGATTTGTCATCTTCTTCCAATAAATATAGGTAATGTGGAGCTGAGATATGATTAACCATTTCCTGGAACTTGTCTACATCAATTTATTTTAAAAAATTTGCAGAGTGTAGGGCTTGTTCAATAAGTTCCCTATGCACTGAAGAGATCTTTAGTAAATAAAATATAGAAATTTGAGATGAGCTTCTTTGTAGTTGATCTACCAAGTTATAGTTTGCAGATGGGCTAGTAACTATTTGTCTTGTTGCTGCTAGTTTGGGAATTGTGACAACATGTACTTTGGAGGATGTCACTTGTTTGGATGAGGATTGTGCTTCTTTGATCATGACTTGTGCTTGGCTTTGAGTCACCATGTTTGATTGTGTGGATTTGTCTTTAGCACCTTTAATAGTGATCACATTGATTGTTTCGCTTTTAATGTCCAACATGTTGATCACATTGTCCTTATTGGAGTAGGTGTAATTTAATTTTTTTCCTTTTCCTTTAGAAGCTTCCCCTTTTTCATAGTTAGGCAACAATTTTTTAAATGTCATATGGCCTTTGTTAGTGTTATTCCCTTACACTTTAATTTTGACTACTTCAATAAGGTCTTGTATAACATGTTTGAGTTTAAGACAATCATTAGTCTTATGTCCTTTTTATGAAAGACACAAAAAGCATTTTCATTACACCATCTTGGTTTAACTTCTGGTTCCCAAGGTTTTGAATCAGGAATTGTGAGGACTTTATTATCCAAGAGTCTCTTCAAAACTGTCTCAAGAGGTTCTCCCAATGGAGTAAATGTTCTTTGAGGTCTAGTCCATGGTTTTATCTTGTTATTCTCATTGTTTTCTCTTGGTATTATGGGTATTACCTTATCCTCTTTTTTTTCTTGTAAGATGATCGTTAGATTGAACACCTCTGATTTCAGATTAGCATTGGATGCGTCTACCACTCCATCATTAACAATGTTCTTGTTTTGTTTCCATCATTTAGGCTTGTTGTTGTAGTTGGTAGATTTGATATCACTTTGTAGTGTGATTTCTCCTTTCTTAACCATGACATCTTCAACATGGATGGCATTCTTGATCATCCTATCAAAGCTTGGTAAATATTGCATTTGCAATGCATAGTTCATTTTGGGTACTAAGTTATTAATAAATATTTCCATCTTTTTTGATTTGGGTATTGCTCTTGAGTACCTAGAAAATATTTTCCTCCACCTTTGTAAAAATTGTGTAAAGGATTCACCGGTTCGTTACTTCATGTTACATAGGTCCATCATGGTTATGTTATGTTGTATATTATAGGAGTAATGTTGAACAAAATGTTGAATTAACTCCTCAAAAGACTTCACACTTGGTGTGAGTTTTTAGAAACACTCCATAGAATTTTCACCTAAAATTCCCATAAATAGCCTCATTAAATAAGTAGGTTCATGCATATACTCAATTCTTAGTGCACAAAACTCTCTCACATGGTCATGTGGATCAATTTCTCCCATATATTTGTCATATTTGGGTCTTGCCATGTTGGGAGGAAAAAAAACCATGTTGATACTCTTATCAAAAGGGAATGGAAATATGTGGTCCAAAGAGTATTATTTTGTTGTTTTGACATTCTCTTGTAATACCTACCCCCTTAGTCTACCTTTCTATTTTAGTTTTCAAACTCTTTTAGGCTTTTTTAGGTATGTGACTGGTTATTTCAGATGGTTGTGAGGATATTCATGTATTAAATTTCATTATGTTATTGATCCATTGCTTAGTATGTTATATCTTCTATGTACATGTGATTTATGATGATTTTATGATGCTTATGAACATGTTAGGATTTTATTTGGATTATGGTTTTCTATCGATACTGACCCTATTTTTGTATGCATATGTTTTGCATTACTAGTTGATGTGTTTGGTATGGTATGGGACATATTTGTAGTTATTTGCTTCGGTGAGATCCACATGATAAACTAGTCTCAACCATTATTTCCTATATTATATGCATGGATGTTTGTCTTTGTGATGACAGGTTTACAGGTACTAGGCTATGTCTTCCCTGAATTGTAGGAGCGAGCATGCCCTATCACAATATCTCAGTGATAAGAGAGGGGAGATAATATCAGGTCCAAATCCATAACCTAAACCCTTATTTTGTCCTATAAATGGACAAGAATCCGATTGTCTACCCTAGTGTTTGAATCCGTCAAGTGACATGGATTCATGAGCCTATTTGTGTGTGTTGGGTTTCTGTTTTAGTTGTTTGTCTATTTCAGTGGTTTATCTATTTAGATGGGTTTTAGATGGATTATTGATGCTTTTGGCTTGATTTATTTAATGAATATTTATGGTAAATATTAATATCGATTATTGCACCTATAATAAGGTCAAAACATTGATATATCAAATATATGGCTATTTAATAATTAAATATTAATTAAATGCGTATATTTAATTAATTGATTTAATTATTAAGTCTTGATTTAAATAATTGAGATTTAATAAATGTTAAATTAAATTAATTGTAATTAGTTGAATTATTGAATATTACTTTAAGTTGCATGTTTAACTGATTTATTTAATTAAAATATTCTCTCATGCATTTTCAATTTAACACTATGCTTTGGTATTATAAAGTTGAGTAATGCATGATTTAAGTGAAAATTGAAAATAAAGAATTTCTTTTAATTATTAATTAGATAATTTATATTCCCTTTAGGGTTTTCACTTTTTGCAAACCAAATTGCTTGGTTTTCTATATCCTTGGATTGAAATCCATTTTGGAGGTTGTTCAATCAGGGGAGAAAGGAAAATTAAGTGATGGGCGATTTGTGAAAGCTTGTGAGCATTTTTGGAGCATTTGTGGATTCTTCTTGCTTGGATTTGTGGGTTTTTTCCTCTCATTAGTTACAAAGGTAGGATCTTGTTCTTGTCAATCCTAGCTTTCAGATCCTCATCTTCTATGCATCTAAAAAGTTAGGATCCTTTTCTTGAATCTTCCTTGTTTTCTATTAGGTAATTTTATTGATTAAAAATGAGGAAATATGTTCTTGGTTCCCTGGCGGGGCATTACACTTGGTATCAGAGCACACATTTCTACACTAGGAGCTCTGGGAAAATTGTGTGCCCATTAGAATGGTTAGTAGTGCATGTTAGCACATGTATCCTTGTGCCTTGAGAGTCATTGTTCATGATCTCTTATTCTTGTATGTGGTTCTTCCCACTTGATTTGGGAGTGATGTTTAGTCCTGTTTGTTATAGGTGGATACCTACTAAGGCTCAAATTGTGCTAAGATCTATGATTGAAAATCTAGGGTCTCTAGTCTCATCATTGCTCATGAAGTTCATAATAATATATATGAGTGTTTTGATAGTGAGAAGATGGCTTTCTTCTTATGGTCTTGTGTGGTTTATATGTATGAAGACTTGGTGATGGTCATTTGACTGCCTCCTCTTTTATAGCATGATAGTGGATGTATGTTGTATGCGATATGCTATGGTGATGGAGTCCTAGTTTGAAGAACTCCTTGTTGCTTGTTTTCTTTATCTTGAGTGACCTATTTCTTTTCCCTATGAGTGTGATGTTATTGACCGTGTATGATTAGATTTGTGTGTTGTATTGAATAGACTTTATTTGAGTTATATGAACTGTATTGTGCGAGTGTTGCAAATTAGCTTGAGATTATGATTGATTATGAAATTGTAAAGTAAATTCTTGCTTGTTCAATACATTGTGAATTGTTTAGAAATATATATCATCCATTAGGAGTGCATTAATAGATCTAGAATTGTACCTCATTATTATAGATTGATTGGGTAAAGGACCTAAGTCCCCAAGTAAATTATGTATTGCATCCATAGTAGAAATTTTAACCTATTTGTATCATTTTGCAAATGATTAATTAAATATTAATGGTAGTAACATAGTAGAATTCATAGTTGTATGAAGTTTCATAAAGATGATGTTATAAATATAAAAATTGTTTTTCTTGAGTGGTTGTGTGCATACTCTAATGCATCTAGCATGAAAGATCTTGGATGTCATGAAGTGACTACTCCCTTGAGTGTGGCTACTCCTAGTCACCTTGCTATGTGAAATGTTTTTATAATTGATTATTCATTTTTGTTGATTGATATCTTGTTGTGTTGTATGTGGCCAACATTAAATTTATTTTGAGTTTTCTTACGACTAGATTAGTCACCCAAATCTCTTTTTTTATCTATATTGTGGCATTAGTCACATTTGATTTATTATTTTGACTAAGTAAAAGTAGGATTTGAAAGGTCTCAAAACCTTGTACAAAAGATCAGAAGATAGGCATAGCTGATCAAACAACAACCAAAAGACAAAACAAGGAAGAAGCTAGTGCCTGAGGCCACACATCACAGAAACAAAAAAAATACAGCGCTAGAAAAAAGATAGCAGATGGGGAAATTAGAAAAGATAGCAACTAGCTGGTTTCCATAAGTTCTTTGGCCTGCTCAGTGAGAAACTCCATATTTCCCACAGAGGTCCTAAGGTCTTCAAGCTCCGTGTCTTTCTTCTTAATACTTTCATGAGTTTAGATGCTAGATCCCACGCCCTCTTTGGGCTCCTTGTTCTCAAGCCCCATGTTAACCTCAATCCTATCCATTAAGCTCTTCTACTATTTAGCAGAGACTTTTAGAATATTTAAGCTTTATTCACTTATCTTTTTAAGCATCATTTCCATTTTCTCCACTTTCCCTTCTAGAGTAGAAATGCGGGCCTCACTATTTCTAATCTCTATGTCTTTGCTCATATTTAATATCTTTTCTTCCATAGTCAACACTTTAGTCCCCAACTCCCCAAAAGATTCCCCTTTGTTGATTGACTCAGTCCAGTTCTTGAAACTAGTTGCCATTGGTTCTTTGCTGAAGGTAGCAACTTTAACCATATTCACAATCTTCCCTTGTTCCTGAAGCTCAGCCTTCATATTCACAGTATCTTGTGAAATGGTAGCCATAAATCTGCCAAAGGAGAGAATGTTGTATTTTTGATCTATACCAATATTAAAGCTGTCCTTTTTATCCATAGTGGTAGGAACTTTGTCCTTCCCCTGAGTACTATCATCTTTTTCATCGACCTTGCTCTAAATGTTTTCTTCATCCTCCAAACCCTTATCCAACTTCTCCTTGGTCTCCAAGCTATCATAAACAAGTTCCTCATCATTAGAGGAAACAAGGATACCCTTATTCTTCTTAGCCCTCTTAGTAACAAGGGTTTTATCCTTGAGACAAGCTTTCCTTCTTTTGTTTCTCTTAGGGTTGTTTTCTTCGTCATCAGTTCTGAAACCCTCCAAATTAGAGTCCATCTCGGCATAATCCAACTTTTTCTTAGGGGTCTTCTTAGAAGAGCCATCCTTCATACTACCAATCCCTCTGGTACTAGTGGTATTCATCTTTTCCTAAGTTTCATCTTCAAATTTTTCTCCCAAGTATTCATCCTTAGTTTCCACATCATTAAGAATATTCCCTTAAACATAGTTTTCTCAATTTTCCTCAGTTTTCACACATCATAAATCAAAACCATCAGGCCTTGATGAGAGGTGTGATCCCCATGAGGGTCATTCTAGAAATCTCTCATCGTAATTTTCAAAGATCTCATAAGATAAAAAGGAATGCTCATATTCTTGTTATGCCTAAAGTGATTCAAGATAACGAAATGATGCTCGTGGGCTCTAGAAAATCTCCAATCAAGGGTTAGGTAACTGATTGCAGAATATAAAACAAAATGCCAAGGGTGAATGATATTATTAGGACTGAAGAAACCTCCTACCTTCTTTTCCAATCTATCTGCCTCTTCATCATTCTATGGGAATCTCTCATAAGCTCTATCAGAGTAGCTATGATCACAGTAGAACTTCATCCCATCCATAGGTAAGCCCATGGATTCTACGATAAGTTCTTCATTGATGACAATCCATTGATTGTTGAATTCAATCTTCCCTTTCTTCCAATTTCACATGAAAAAATGGTAATAGCAAGGTTACACCCACATAGCTTCTCCATGTAAGTTGCAAAATTCCCCTTCTGGAGAATTTCCCAGACTTTCACATTTTTCTTCCACTCATTGCAGTCTGAGGGCTCATGTCTTTTCTTTCTCACACCCATTATATTTTTACTAAGCTTGTCACTCTGATTTTTTCTATACTTAGTTTCTCCTATTTTCTCCTTTCTTATAATGTGATCGATAATTTTTGAAGACACCCATAATCTATGTGAAATAGCATGTCGACAACAAGTGGCATTGAAGAAGATGAACACATCATAATTAGGTCTTACAACACTCGTATTAGCTACAGTCATTTAATTAATTTACTTTCACTTCTCTGAATTCATTAGACCATCTCCTTGTGCATAAGGGATTTGATATCGTATGACAAGATGATTTCATTCTGCCATGTAAAGATATGATTATTTTTACACACATAATTAGCCACCCAGTCATTAGTTTCATTACCTTCTTGGTACACATGCATAATAATACATTTATTCTTGGTCTTAATTAAATATTTAGCATTTTCAATTATATTGCTAATTGACCAAGAAGGATTAGATATATTATTAAGGGCCTTGACAATATTCAGGGAATCCCTTTCAAGCCAAACATTTTTTCAATTGTGTTCTTTATCCAAAAGGAGACCATTGAGAGCAGCCAAAGCCCTCACCATATGGTTACTTTGAACACCAATTGGGATAGCCCTCATCACTTTGCAATGTCCTCTCTCATCTCAGATGACCACCCCACATCCCACAATGCCTGGATTTCCTTTTTATGCCCCATCAAAGTTGATCTTAGTCCATCCCATCAGAGGGCATTCCCATACCACCCTCTCTCTATTATTGTTATGATCTTCTTCAGTCAATTTAATACCCCATCTTTTAAGAATAGCACAATCATCTTCCCCATTAGAATCACCTTTAATCTTCATGACTTTAAGGTTCTCAGTTATCATACTCTGGATTTTTCTGTATAATATTTTAGGAGTAGCATTTTCTCTAAAAATTTTGTCATTTCTTTCCTTCCATATTGTCTAGGTAATGTGGGGGAGGGAAATATGCCATATATTTCTAATACTGTCATTCCTGCTATTGATTTCCCAAGAATTGAACATGTTCTGAATATCAGAAGGTAAGACCCAATCCATATTAAATGTCTTCATCTAATATGACCAAATCTCATTAGCATAGTTGCGGTGAATAAACAAATGGTTAATAAATTCTTCCTCCTTCTTGCACAATACACACATGTTATTAATATACATCCCTCTACTCTTGAGGTTATCAAGAGTAAGGATTTTATTTTGAATCATAGTCCAGAAAAAATATTGATCTTAGGAGTAAGCCTTTGATCCATGCCTTAGCCCAAAAAGTTTTTTCACAATTATCGTAATTGAGATTATAGGATGATCCCACAATAATACAGCCATTAGGAGTATGTTTCCATTTTAAGGAGTCTTCCTCAGAATTTAGGATCATTGCATTAAGGGTGTTATTCAGAGATTGAAGAGCATCATCAACTATAGTTAAGTCCCTCCACTCCCCATTACTTCTATAATCCATGACTTTAGTTCCTCTTTTGTCTTTACATATATCAACAAGGGGGCCCCATAAAGGATTCATAATAAGAGCCTGATTTCCGATCCAGATATCATCCTAGAAATCCACTTTATCACCTTTACCCACTTTCCATTTAACACCTCTCCTAATAGCATTTTTGGCTTTAATAACATTCTTCCATATGCAAGATCCCACCAGGAAGTCTTCAAAATTAAGAAAATCATTGATAGAATTAGAATTCCTGTTATATTGGATATTCCAAATAACATTCCATTCCCCTTTCAAGGTGAAACCCCTCCAACCAAGTTTATCAAGGAGAGCTTCATTCATACTTTTAATTTTTCTTATTCCCAGACCTCCTTTACTTTTAGGCATGCAAACTTTGTCCCAAGATATAAGAGAAAATATTTTAGTTTTTTCCAAACCATTCCAGAGAAAGTGCCTTTGGATTATCTCTATAGCCTCAAAAAATTTATTAGGTATTCTGAAAAGGCTAAGAGAATAAGTAGGCATACTCTAAAGACATGATTTAAGGAGCTGAACTTTACCAGCCTGACTGAGCATTTCCCCTTTCCAACCTGGAAGTTTCTTGTGAAATTTATCCACAAGGGAGCTCCAGAAAGAATCAGGAGGATGAAGCCCGAGTGGGAGGCCCAGGTAGGTAGTAGGGAACTGGCCAATTTGGCATCCCATAATTCTGCTTATTTTGTGCTGTCTATACTTAGGGGTATTTATAAAATAAATAAAACTTTTATTCCAATTGATGAGCTGACCAATAGCCTTACCATAATTGGTGAGGATCTTTCTAAGATTCCAAGCTTCATTTATAGTTACTTCACCCATAAAAATAGAGTCATCCACAAATTGTTGGTGGGAGCATACATGATTGGAAGAAGAAGGCTTTATCCCTTTAAGGTCTCCATTTCTAACAACACTATCAATATATTTCCCCAAGCACTCTGAAATAATCACAAATAGAACCAGAGAGAGAGGATCTCCTTGTCTCAAACCTCTAGAGGATTTAAAAAAAGAGGAGGGGGAGCCATTCACTAAAACAGAGAAAGAGGGAGAAGTAACTAGTTGCATAAGTAGTTTGATACATTTAGAGCTAAATCCAAAGGTCATCAAATTTTTTTGCAGGAAATTCTAGTCAAATCTTTCATAGGCTTTGGAGAGATCAATTTTTAGGATAAATCATTCTTTTCTAGCCATAGTCAACAAATAAATGTTCTCATGGATAGTGATGATTAAGTCTAAAATTTGTCTGCCCGAAATAAAGCCCATTTGTTGATGAGCTATGATCTTAGGAAGAAGATTCAGAATCCTAAAAGTGATCACTTTAGAGAAATCTTATAGGATGAGTTAGATAGACTAATAGGTCTATAGATATCCATAGTATTAGCTCTGACCTTTTTAGGAATAAGGGTAATAAAAGTTGCATTCATTTCTTTGAAAATTCTCTTAGAGCCAAAGAACTCTTTGACAATATCAGTAACATAATTTTGAATAATAGCCTAATAATCTTGAATGAAGAACATAGGGAATCCATCAGGGCTAGGAGATTTGCTACCTTCAAAGGAGAAGACAACATTCTTAATCTCATCATTAGAAGGGATAGCACTGAGAAACTGATTGTCATTTTCTATCATAATCTTAGGTATACTCTCCAGTGTTAGGACTAAGGTGTCTCAACCTTAGATAATTCCTATTCTTATTATTTGTTTTGTAAAATGTATTTCTTACAAATAATGTAATTAAGTGTGAGTGTACATGTCTAGTTGGCATGTTGATGTGTCACTCCATTTGATGTGTCAGCATCTTGAATTGTGTGTAAGGAGATCATGGTTGAAATGGTTATGACGGATTCCTATGACATGTAAGAGCTATTTCTAGAAGATTCAATGACGGGTGAAGACATGCAAGGCATGTGGAAACTGATAAAGTTGAGTATTGTACACTCTTCTACAATCGTAAAACCCTAATATGGCTATCTTTGGAAGTTTCCCTAAAAAGGAAAGTGTATGATATAAGCATTTTTTTAGGGTTGCAGACTGTGATAGGAAAAGAGTGTAATGTTGGTATGATCTCATGCTATTGGATTTTTCTTTGAGTGTCGATTGTCTCTTGAAAGAAATTGCATTGCAAGTGTGTTGTAACCGTTGTGTTGAAGATAATACATTGTGTAGGTTTTGGAGTGTTGGGATTTTTTACCGAAAGGTTTTCCCCAGGGTAAATCATTGTGTCATTCTCTATTTTCTGTATGCATGGTATATGGCTACAATATCATTTTAAAGTAGTTAATGAATCTGAAATTGTAAGGATTTAAAAGAATTTGCACAATACTTTCCTTTAGAGATTAGTGTAGGAAGTTGTTTCCGCACCTGAGTTTCCTTACAAGTGGTATCAAAGCCTGATCAACTTTTGATCCT
>MU227491.1:3767515-3808313 GCA_018584345.1 Thuja plicata
GGCTAAATGCTCTTAACATGGAAGTGCTTCCATTTTAAGATGATATAGGTTGATAAGAGCCTTGTTGGATGTATGGGAAGATCCTAAGTAGGGGTTAGGATTTCTAGGAGTGGATCTAGCAAAGAAATCTAGGCATTTGGGGAACTAGTTGGACTAGTTGAGCCTAGAAACTTTGGAATCTTCCAAAGCTAAACTATAAATTGGAGGAGAAGTTGATTGAGAGGGTCTTGGAGATCTTAATTGGGAAATAATCCAAAAATAAGTAACCATTGGATGGTTAGGAGTGAGAAAGAAGCCAATTGAGTGGAGAAAACTCTAGAGTCCTAAACCCTCTGCATCAGAGTGGTATCAGAGCCATATTTTCTTGAAGGTTGTGTATGTCTGAAGTGGAAGAGAGTCAAGAGGCTGATAGCATGCCTCCTTAGGCAATGAGTAGGGATGCCATAGTGGAATTGGTTCTGGGCCTCTTAGAGAAGGCTAGTGTGTCTGAGACAAAGGGCAAAAAGAAGATCACTGAATGGGGAGATGAGAGTGATGGAGATGATGAAAGTCACATAGAAGAGTCATCCAACAAGGGTAAAGAACCTGAGATGGAAAAAGAACAAAATGTATTATTAGATGCCTTTAAGTCCCTTAACAAGGATAGTATGGAATAGATACCATATTACTGTGGCAGTCTGAATGGAAAAGAGTTATTAGATTGGATTGAAGCTATGGACAACCAATTTGATTAAAAATAAATCTCAAAGGAGAAGAGGGTCATGTATGCTAAGGCTAGACTAAGGGAATCTGCATTGGTGTGGTGGAACATGATGCAGGATGATAGGGTAACCAATAGAAAGAAAAATATTGTTTCTTGGGAGAGAATGAAAATCAGGTTGAGGGTACAATTCTTGCCTACTAATTATGAGATACAAATGTGTCAAAAGTTGTAGAACTTAAGACAAAAGGAGATGATAGTGAGTTCTTACACCGAGGAGTTTCACAAGTTGAGCCTAAGGGCTAGAAGAAAAGAATAAGAAATGGAAAAGGTGGCAAGGTATCTCAATGGGTTGAGACAAGGGATACAAGATGAGATTAGCATGATGGATCCAGACAATATGCACAAATGTTTCCAATTGGCCTTGAGAGAAGAGGATAAGGCTAGAAGGAGGAATGAATTCCATCAAAGACGAAGAGGTGGTAACAATAATAGGGGTTTTCAAAGAGGAATGAGTAACTTTGGTAGAGGACAGATCCCCAATAGATAAGAAGATAGTTAGGCTATGGAAAGTAGTGGGGGTAATCAGTTTAGAGGATCTTTTCAGAGAGGAGGATATAGAAAAAGAGGGCCTCCTAGAGGAAGATTTCAGTCTCAAGGAAGATCCAATTTAGTCTTTACTGGAATGTGTTATAACTACAACCAAGTGGGTCACACAATGGGCAGGAGTCCTGAGAAGACTTCCTCATCTTCAATGGGGGATAAAAGGAATCAGTTGGTACAAGAGGATGACACACAAAGTGTTACTTTACCCATTTCCAAGGTAGGGCCAATATTGGATGGGGAGAACTTGATGTTAAGAAGAACTTTGTTGAAGGTGCCTAGCACTATAGAGCCACCTCAAAGAAAGAATTTGTTTAAGACAACTTGTAGGTCTCATGGGAAGATTTACAAAGTGATAGTAGACTTTGGATCCACTGAGAACATAGTATCCATAGAGATGGTGGACAAATTGAAACTAAGAAGAATACCTCATACCACACCCTATAAGGTTTCATGGTTGAACAAGGGCCATCAAATAGTGGTAGATGAACAAACTATGGTTGAGTTTGAGATTGGAGAGTATAAGGACAAGGTCCTATGTGACATACTGCCTATGGATGCATGTCATCTACTTCAACACCCCACTCAACAGTGTTTTTCAACACTCTCTTTGCTTACATCTATGTTTTTCAATACACATTGGATATCACAACGTAAACATCTATCGATGACAATCAAACAGAGTGCACTCACAAGCACAACGGTGTTTTTCAACACCCCCGTACATCTACACTTCCAAAAAAACTTTGAAACATGCTGAGCTATGCTTGGATTTTTCTTTGTATGCTACCTATTCTCATCGATTTCATTGATATTTTCTTTGTCTACTGCTTGTTGGTGTGGTCCCGATGATCTAAAAAAATCAAATAAACATGGTGTATGTGATAAGAGCTCCTGCATTAAGGTGGACCAACCTCACATCCCTTGATCTTGTTTATTTGTACACCAAGGAGAGGTTGGTATTATCTCCTTTTTTTTTATTCATATGCTTGTTTACACAAGTATGCACTCATGGTTATCTTGGCTTTGAATTCCTTGATACTAGTGTGCTCTTGCTCTATCAAAACTAGAAACAATGTTCAGGTCATCTCAGCTTTTATGCCTCGATGATTATGTTAGTTTCCCATATTTAATCTGATGGAAGTCATATTCATATACCTATGCTCGCAGTGGCACCAATAAGGATTGTATCAACTCCGATGTTCCAAACTATTCTCTATGATGATAACTATCCAATGGGTCCAACAACCACATCCTAGGGATTGCATCTAGCGTAGGCTTGCACTTTCATTCTAGGCTTGCATTGCTGCAATAGTTTGACATTTCAATGTGTTCTATTGGATTTCATACACTGAGGAGTTCTTCTTTAGTGACCTAGCTTCATCATGATTGCACAATTGTTTGACCCTTGCTCTCGATTCTTCACATGTTCTTTTGGTTAGCATCTATCCCACATCTAGACTACATTCACAAATGCATTATCATATATACATTGCATTTCCATATCTCTATCCACAAGCACATTCACAAAGATCATTTGCATACATATTTACATCTGCATATACATGTGCATCACATCCATACATTACATACAAGTGCATTTCATACATCTACATATATTTGATTTATTTGCATACATTCTAAATCATCTAAGCATCTAAACATATAGGAAACATCTCATAAAGTACAAAATGTGACACATGCAATGATACCAAAAGATGAGCTCATATATATATCTCAAATGTGTCGATACAATACAAAATGGTGCTACTCAAGCACATTCTATCTCAAAAATTATGGTACAATACAAAGATTCCAATGCATCAAATACATCATATGATCTCATCTATCAATATATCAAATCTAGCTTTGACCCTCTCCCTCTTCACCTGGAGGAGGTGGAGGAGGAGGCATATCTAGTGGAGGTGGTGCCCGTGCACCCTCTGATCCTTTGGTATACGAGGAAAATATAGGAACCTGTGATGCCTCATCAGGAACCACCCCTATATAAGATGCATAATAATAGGCTGATTGAGAGGACTGATGTCAAGTCTCCTCCTGAGCCCTCTCTAGCTTCCCTCAGACATCCTACAGCTCTCGATCTCTATCTAGAAGCTGAGCATCCTGCACGGGAACCTATACCTACAAGTCTCTGACCTACCTCACCAGCTATCGTACTCTCTCTCTGGCTCTCCGTAGGGCATCCCACGCCTATGATAATGCATCTCCAGGTACTGGACCCTATACAAGATCCTATGCATGTTGATCCCCCTGCATTGGGTGCTCCTGATGTATCTCTTTCTGCTCTATCTACTCCTACACATCGTCTAACTGTGCAACTATCCTCTTCCTACTCTGCCTCCCACTTCCACTCACATCAGGATCAATCCTTGTCTGTCGTACGGGGATGTCTACTTGTACTATGCATGGCCATGACCCCTACTATGGTACCTGCTGTGGTAGTGGATGCAGTATCTACTATGGTGGAGGCACTGGTACCTACTGCTATGGCACCTGTGGGTGCACTACCTTTTCTAGCACTCCCATGCCAACTGGATCAGTAAACCGTGGGAAGGGATGAGTAATGAAATACTCCCTTTACTCTACGGTCATGTCACCATCTACAATCCCACTCAGATAATCCCATCACATTTGAGCTAGGCCTCACACATCTATCATACATTGACCAGTATGTAACTTGATTGACCATCCCTTCCTAAGCTCATCAGTGAAACAAGCATAAGAACAATACTCCTATGCATAGCTGAACTGCTACCAGCCATGTGTAAGAGGAAACTGCTCAATAATGGTAATAGCTTGACCAATGAGTGGCCGTGAAACAAGCATATAACCCAGTTGATCACTAGCATCATCCCACTCTTCTGTCAATCTCCACGGTCGCCAAACTATAGCTACCAGATCATCGAGCTGTGCTCACCACTACTCTATCTTACCCAGTGCGGGCTGAGTAATCAAACCTCTATAACTGCACATGTATGGCTCCAGTGGCTCTCTCAAATAATCACACATAGGATGGGTAATAGGAAGGTACTCCCATGCCCACACATGTAAGATGAATACGCTTGCGGCCATTCTCTTTGCCTCTCTGTAGGCGATCTTGTGCATCTCGTGGTACATGTGGGCTAGCATACACTGACCACAACCATATCTGACTGGCTCAACCAACATCCTCTATAGCATCCAGCCCCAACCACACTCAAAACCATGCTGACCATGATTAGGCATCAAATATCATCCAAGGAATGCTGCCAAAACCACGGCCAATTGGTTCCTGGGCCTGTACTCTCTAATCAACTCCTCCCATGGGATGGCTCTACCCATGACAAGCTCATCTTGTAAGATCTCTCGTAGCGCTAATGTACCTGGCTGCAACTTCACCTCATACTCCACTCTAGGTCCATGGAAGGGTATCTGGAGAATCCTATATATATCCTCAGGCATACTGTCATCTCGCCCTATGGAAGATGGAAGGTGTTTGTTTCCAAATGGAAACACTCTACCAAAAATCCTAATAGTCCGTGATTTACCTGAATCTTGGGTACCTCACAAAGATGAGACAGGCCCAAACTATCGATATGTACTATCTCAGCATCATCTAGCTATCTAACCAACCCACTGATGGCAAGATGATGTGCCCTGAATGTGATATCCAAGAAATCAACCTGCAAAACATGCAAACAACAATGCACGATCAGTACTTGGCTCATGATTCAAGATAATCAATGCTAAACTGAGAAATAAAGCATTACACACATCCTACACATAGGAACAACACTAAAACAATAGCTAATAGATGCGATGCAGACTCATTTTGCATTCAAACTGCTATATTCTCTCCATGCAAAGAAGCAGCCTTTCGAGCGAAGAATTTTTTTGGCCCGTGTGAAGTTTTGGGTTCGCATGAAGTTTCATGCCATCCCACGCGAGAAAACCCCCTGTTGAAGGGTTTCCCACACACGGATGCCCACTAACCGATTCGAGAATCTACCTTTTGGCAGTTTCTCATGTGAGCTTTCATTACGGGCCGCGCGAAGAAACTAGTTCCTCGCGCGAGAACCCGCGAACCACTTTCTAAAAACATGAAAAACAATGAAAAAATTGACTAAAAGTAGTAAGATTTGACTCAACAGAGGGGTAAATTGACCACTTACCAGAGGCCCATACGCTGCCGGCTGACTGTGACATTTGGATTTATCAAAATGGTGAGTGCTCACAGGGACCACCATTCTCACTCAGAGCTCTTTTTTCAAAAGTCAACGGATGCAAATGATTTAAAAATGACTTTTTGACTCATATATAGGGTTTGACCTAATTTTCAAAAGTGCTCCGTTTTGCATGAAAATTTCACCACTAGCTAATTTAACTGATCTGAATCCATTTTTTGTGATCGAAATCAAAATCTGACACTTCTATATAGCTCAAAATCGCATTTTAAAATTTTTGGGACCGACGCGATCAAACGCTTATGCAGTCAAATTTCTGACGTCGCTTTCTTGTTAAAATCTTATCTAATCAACATTTTCTCAAATCTTAGACTTTTTTCATCAAAAGTCAACTCTCGCCAATTCTAGTCAACTCTAGTCAACCCTAGTCAAACTTGGTCAACTAGACCTCAAAATCCCACGAAATTGATTTTGAATCTTCCAGATTCTTCCATAATATGTTCTAAGTTCTTCTTGATCTCTGATTCAAACATGTATCTACGATTTCTCACTCTCAATCATCATTATGACATGTCATCTTTCCATTTTGTTCCTGATGGGGTAGGATGATTACACCATTGAATCTATTTCAATCAATCTGATCTGAATTCAAAAATCCTCATTGCTAGGGGTATCTCACCACTTGGGGCATGTTCATTTTTTGTACTTCATAGTCAAAACTGGATACTCAACAATCAATAGGGGCATCTTTATTCCTTATATCTTCTCATCTATTAGGTGTTCGGGCAATCTAACCCTAGCTCCTGAGGGTTAAGCTTCATTCTGGAGATAGCTCTTAAAATCTCATTATTTGGTATCTAAGCAATCTAACTTAGGTCCCTGAGGATCAAGCTCCATTCTGGAGATGGTTTTCAAAAACCTCATCTATTAGGAATTGGGGCAATCTAACCCTGGCTCCTGAAAATCAAGCTTCATTCTGGAGATGACTCTGAAACTCAATTTAACTAGTGTCTGGGCAATCTAACCTAGATGTTGGGGGACTAAGCTTCGTTCTGGAGATATTCCTAAAAATATCTATTAATTATCCTTCAAATAGACAAGTATTGGGGCAATCTAACCCTGAATCCTAAAGATTGAGCCTTCTTCTAGGGCCAATCTATTGAAAGGTGGAAATCTATTAGGTATTTGGGCAATATAACTCAGATTCCTGAGAGTTAAGCTTCATTATGGAGATAGCTCTCAAAATCTCACTATTAGGTATTTGGGCAATCTAACCCAGATTCCTGAGATTTAAGCTTCATTCTGAAGATAATCCTATAAAACTTGATCTAACCAGCGTCTCAAAAATCTAACCTAGACTTTGGAGAGTTACACTCTGTTCTGGAGATACCTCTGAAATCTTTACATCATCAAGTCTCAAAATCATTGTCAACTATTCTTCTATGCTTCAAACATCAGACTGTTCTTTGAATCAATGTGTTGCTCACACATCAATTCAAAGAGGGGCAAATGTAACACCCCAAAATTGGCATCAGGCAACCCTAACCAATTTTGTTGCATTTGTCAACCTTTGTGAATCATCAAAGTCCTATTGTACTAGGCAATTCAAAGTTTTGACTGACTCTACTCAACCTGAGCGTCAAATGCAGAAAACCCTAAATCTGCATTAATCATACATTATATTTAATTCCTAAAATATCAATTACTTGGCTAAATAAACCTAACGATTGAATTAATTTAATTATAAAGTCCTAGCACTTTAATTAAATTAAATTCTCCCCTTTTAGCTAAAACACATAAAAGGAATTAGATAATATTTGATTATTATATAAATACCCTCATTTCAATAATTGAATTTAATTGTTCAATAATTGAGAAAAAACATTTATGAGGTCATATTCTATTTATTTAATTAAATATTCTCTCCAAAATCTTCTCTCTAGTTTAGAAATAGAAACTTTGAGTTAACTATGATTGGAAAGAGAAACAAATCAGTTAACTGACTCACTCACTCAAAAAGACAAAAGTTGACTATTTCTCTGAAAAGAAACTTTCTATTCTCAACTGATCTTCAATAAGTTAACTGTTTCTCTCCAAGGAAACTTTATATTGTCAACGAACTCTCAATCTATAAAAGAACCTCATTTCTCATTCAAAAGAGAAGAATCCATTGTTGAAGCATCAAACCGCTATTAAATTATTAACTCATATTTTATGCAATTCAACCTTTCATTTTGTTATCACTTGTAATGAATTAATTATGCTCTTAGATTAATCATACATAGATTAGCTTCTTTCAAGAACTTCTAGATTAATCTTCACTTTTTTCTTAGCTTAATCTTGCATTTCATATTCCTAGATTAAATCCTTCATTCTTAGGTTGATCTTGGTTGTTGGGCTCTCAAATGTTGAGAGCTAATCAAAACCCTACCTAGATAGGAGGCAACAGGTTGAATCATATAGGAATGTAGGATGGATAATTTAATATCCATTCTTGTATGTGATTGGTGAGTAATGACTATGTTGAAGTGTATGGATAAACAAAAAGGCCACATTTAGCTATCACAACAGTACGATGTCAAAGCAATACATGATGGGGAAAAGAATAGTTATGTGATCAACAAGCTAGGAATGAAGTTTCAGATGGATCCTTTACCAGAGCCTAATGAGGAGAAACATGTGGGGATAAGTGTGATTTTATTGAGTGGGAAGGAGTTTCTAAAAGCCATGAAGAAGGAGAAAGGAGTTTGTTGTGCAGTAGTGGTAAAACCAAAGGAGGAGACTAAGGAGAAAGTCAATTTGCCACTGGAGGTACAAGCATTGTTGGAAAGATACCATGACATAGTATATAATGTTTTTCCAAGTGCATTACCACCTATGAGGGATGTGATTCATCAGATTGACCTCATTCCTAGAGAAAATTTTCCAAACAAAGCAACATATAAGATGACACCAAGTCAAAATGTAGAGATAGCCAAATAGATTCAAGATTTGTTGGATAAGGGGTTAATAAGAAAGATTTTAATCCCATGTGTTGTACAATACTTGCACCTAGGAGGATGGAAAATGGAGGATGTGTATGGACTCCAGGGCTATAAACAAGATCACAATCAGGTATAGGTTTCCAATGCCCCAGATAGAAGATTTGATGGATAATTTGAGAGGATCTTGTTACTTTTCTAAGGTGGACTTGAAGTCAGGATACCATCAGATAAGAGTGAGGCCTAGTGATGAGTGGAAGACAGATTTCAATACCAATGAAGGGTTGTATGAATGGCTAGTAATTCCTTTTGGCCTAAGTAATGCACCTAGAACATTCATGAGGCTCATGAATGAAGTGCTACCAGAGTTCATTGGTAAGTTTGTAATAGTTTACCTTGATGATATTTTTATCTTTATCAGGTCTAGGGAGGAGCACATGAAGCATTTGGAGATGGTCTTAAGGAAGCTACATCAAGAGAAGTTGATGATAAATCAAGAAAAGTGTGAGTTTCTAAAAACTGAACTAGTTTACCTTGGTTTTATGGTTGCTAATGGATGCATGAAGATGGATCTTGAAAAGGTTAAGTCAATATTGGAGTGGCCTACACCTAAGTCCATAGGGGATGTTAGGATTTTCCATGGATTGACCTCCTAATATAGGAAATTTGTAAGAAAATTCAGTCATGTATGTGCCCCTATTCTTAACACCATAAAAGGTGGAATTAAATGTAAGTTTGAGTGGACTGTGGAAACAGACCAAGGGTTTGAAATGTTAAAGAAGAGGATTGCAGAGCTACCTACTCTTAGGTTTCCCAACTTCAACCAACTCTTTGTGGTGGAGTGTGATGCTAGCAAGTTGGCTATTGGAGTAGTGCTAAGCCAAGAAGGACATCTTGTGGCTTTCTTTTCAGAGAAGTTGAATGAGGATAAACAAAAGTACCCCACCTATGATTTGGAGTTATATGCTATGATACAAGCCCTTAAGAAGTGGAGACACTAGCTATTACCTAGGGAGTTTGTGGTCTACACTAATAACCATGATCTAAGTTTCTTGAATGGACAAGAAAAATTGAATCAAAGGCACTTGAAGTGGGTAGAATCATTGCAGGCTTATACATTTGTCATAAAGCACAAGAAGGGGATTAGAAACAAGGTTGCAGATTCTCCTAGTAGAAGAGTACTCACAATATAGGAGATACAATTGAAAAGTGTAGGGATGGATGATTTGAAGGACCTCTACAAGGAGGACAAAGATTTCAGAGAAGCCTATGAAGCATGTGTGAAGTTTCAACAAGGTTTCAAAGTAGATTTCAATGATTTTATGTTGTAGGAAGGTTTATTGTTTAAAGGTCATCTTATGTGTATTCCTCAAAGCTTAATGAGGGAAAACATTGTGAAGGAGAAACATCAAGGCAGCTTGGGGGGCCTTTTTGGAGTGGATAAGATATTGGAGCAAGTGAATAGGCACTACTATTGGCCTAAGTTACAATCAGATGTGAGGAGATTTGTAGAAAAATCTTAGATTTGTCAGAGGGAAAAAGGACAAAGCAACAACAGTGGGTTGTACCAACCCCTCTCCATACCCCAAAGGCCTTGGGAGTGTCTTAGTATGGGCTTTGTTTTGGGGTTACCAAAGACACCTAGGGGTCATGACAGTGTGTTTGTGGTGGTATACCATTTTAGCAAAATGGAACACTTCATTCCATGCAAGCAAACAAATGATGCTTCTCAAATTGCAGGTATATTCTTTAGGGATATTGTAAGGATCCATGGATTGCCACTGAACATTGTAAGTGATAGAGATAGTAAGTTTGTGGGTCACTTTTGGAGGACCCTATGGAAGATTCTTGGAAAAAACTTGTCTTTCTCTTCAGACTACCATCCACAATCAGATGGACAAACAGAGGTAGTCAACAGGTCACTTGGGAATTTGCTAAGGTGTTTGACTAAACAACATGGACAGTCATGGGATCACATCATAGGGCAAGAAATTTTTTCCTATAATGGCTCCATTAATAGGAGTACAGGTAAAGGCCCCTTTCAAATAGTGTATGGGGTCAATCCTAGAGGGATTTTGGAGTTGAGAGATCTCAGTTTGAAGGAAAAGAGGAGTGCACAAGGAGATTCATTTGTAGAACAGATGAAGGAGTTTTATGATCAAGTCAACAAGACTTTACAGAAGTAAGTGGAGAAGTATAATTTCAAAGTTGACCAGACAAGGAGATATTTACAATTCAAAGTGGGGGATATAGTACTTGCCTATCTTAGGAAGGGGAGGATACCTAAAGCTCAGCCAACTAAGCTACTCATGAAGAAGATAGGGCCACTGAAGATTTTGCATAAGTATGGCAAGAATGCCTATGAAGTGGAGTTGAATCTTGATTTGGAAATTTCACCTATTTTCAATGTTTGTGACTTGTACCCCTACAAGGGATCATCTCTAGACATAGGTCAGTCTACTCTTGTAGACTTGGAGGATGATGATAAGGTGAAATACTTACCTACCCCAATGCCACTGAAATTGGAAAGTGTATTGGATTCTAAAGTGATAAAGAAGACAAGGAAGGGTAACTACAAGGAGTACCACATCAAGTGGCTAGGACTACCTAAAGCTAAGGCCACTTGGATGATAGAGCTGGACATTCTAAAACATGGGGTCACCATTGAAGACCTCCTAACTCAAGGGACTTGAGTTATTTGTCCCAAGGGAGTATGGTGTAGGGAACCTCCCTATTTGATGTTTTGGTGTGTTTTAGGGTTGTCTAAGATGTTTGTGTGTGGATTGGAATAAGGTCCAATGTGTTGGATGCAATGATAAGTTAACTTCATTTTTGTAAGAGCCTTAGTGCTCATTAGGGATTCTAGGGTCATTTTGGCTTAAATAGTGAAAAGTTGTTATTTTAGTGTAATGTGGGTTTGAGGTGTGTTTTAGGACCCTAAATATCCTATCTAGGGTCATAAAAGTCAAACTCACCCATCGAGTTGACAAAAAAATTCAAAATGCTCAAGGTGCAAAAAGTTGCTCGAGAAACTTTTGTAAGAAATTGAAAAATGTAGTTAGATCAGTTATAACTACCCCATGCTTGGTATATGAGCATGAATTCAATTTTTTGAAAGGGTTTATGAAATTTTGGATTGCAACAATTATTCTTGGTACTTCTATTCGGATGTCTGCAACTATTTTCTTGTAATCTACATTCTCTCTTTGCTAATGTACAGATGTGTACGGATTGGCATAAGTGATCGGACCCCATGGGGGTGTAGTGGTTTCAATTAGCTTCCATATGCAGTAGATATTTTTCTTCTAAGTGTTTGTAGTGTAAATTTATTGAATTTTAAAGTTCACTGGTCTGCAAATGATTTCACAGTGGTATTTAGTTAGAAATGGCTCTAACCTAAGAACCCACCATTGGATTTGACTAAAACCATGGGGGAAGTAGGGTTAGATTCTGTAGATAGGATTTTTTTTTTCATTCTTGTAGTTTCAATGGATTTCCTATGCCAAATAGGAAGCCCTATGGCTGACTAGTGAATCCAGGTGAGCCAGGACAGGGAGAAGAAAGAATTGGGTCGAGCACTCATGACATTTTGGAAAAGACTTAGTGGCATTTTTAGATGACCTAGATAGTCTCCTAAAAGGATTAAAATGAGGAAGGAGGTGAATCTAATTTTGGAGATCATTTTGACAATTGTTTATGTTGACTGGTCTAGAGGCCTAATTAATAGGCTAAAAACTAGGGCCTGCAAGAAACTAGGGTTGTGGGTGCATCCAGAGGTCAGTACTTTGGATTTTGATAGTGTTTGTTGATTCCTTGAATATTTTCAAGGTCTTTTTTGGTTTCATTTGGAGGATTTGGGAGAAATAAGCCAAAAATAATGAATTTAGACCTACTAGGATTTGGGCAATTACGCCTCCTAGTGAAATAGTGACCAATTGGATTGGTAATGGGTCTTGAAGTATTGGAAAGAGTTCAGAATGACCTAGGATGGGTCAATAAGGTTGATAAGAGCCTTGGTGGATGTATGGGAAGATCCTAAGAAGGGGTTAGGATTTCTAGGAGTGGATCTAGTGAAGAAATCTAGGCATTTAGGGAACTATTTAGACTAGTTGAGCCTAGAAACTTTGGAATATCCCAAAGATCAACTATACCTTGGAGGAGAAGTTGATTGAGAGGGTCTTGGAGATCCTAATAGGGAAAGAATCCAAAAATAAGTAACCATTGGATGGTTAGGAGTGACAAAGAATCCAATTAAGTGCAGAAAAATCTAGAGTCCTAAACCCTCTACATCACAGAAGGACCTGCACCTCCTGCAGTTTCAGAATCTATTGGGGGATTCAAGTTTATCGCACCAACATTCCCACTCCCCAGTCGCTCCCCACTCTGCTCCCACTCCCTTTCCCATGCCATCCTTCTTGTTGTTGCTTAATGAATTCAACATTAGATGTATGAAAATGTTATGTATGAGATGCAGATGATTTATTGTTGAGATTGTATACTTTTATGATTTAATGTTGAACTTTGGAAGTTCTTCCACTTGCGTTTTCCTTTGAATTTTAAGGTGGCTATTTTGGATGTTTGGTGTTGTTGACCATGTTTTGTGATAAGTATTGTTTCTATCATGTTCATTATGGACCCCTGATAGTATGTATAAAGGAGAACATCGTGAAGATTGCACTGTAATTGTACATGGGAATGAAATGCATTATGTAATTTATATGTTTGTGTGAGTGTTGCATTAAGTAAGATTGCATGAACTGTCTAAATTTCTATTAGATATCAACATGGACGAGTAACTTCTTGTTTGATCCTAACTAATATGGGGTGTAGCACTATGGTGTGAACCTTTTTGTTTTATTTGCTAGATTATTTATTGGCTTCCAGGAGTAAGACTAGTTTTAGGGGAGGAGGATGTAGTACCTACCCCCTTAGTCTACCTTTCTGTTTCAGTTTGTGAACTCTTTTAGGCCTTTTTAGGTATGTGACTGGTTATTTCAGATGGTTGTGAGGATATTCATGTATTACATTTCATTATGTTATTGATCCATTGCTTAGTATGTTATATATTTTGTGTACATGTGATTTATGGTGGTCTTATGATGCTTATGGACATGTTAGGATTTCTTTTGGATTATGGTTTTCTAACGATACTAACCCTATTTCTATATGCATATGTTTTTCATTACTCATTGATGTGTTCAGTATGGTATGTGACAGATTCATTGTTACTTTCTTCAGCGAGATCCACATGATAAACTAGTCTCAACCATTGTTTTCTATATTATATGCATGTCTATTCATCTGTGTGATGACAAGTTTGCAAGTACCATGCTACGTCTTCCCTAAATTGGCAGGAATGAGCGTGCCCTATTGCAATATCTCAATGGTAAGAGAGGGGAGTAATATCAGGTCCAAATCCATACCCTAAACCCTTATTTTTTCC
This sequence comes from Thuja plicata, assembly GCA_018584345.1. Lineage (NCBI taxonomy): Eukaryota > Viridiplantae > Streptophyta > Pinopsida > Cupressales > Cupressaceae > Thuja > Thuja plicata. Next base: position 3,781,427 of record MU227491.1, read on the forward strand.
TAGAAAAGGACAAGAATCTGATTGACTACCCTAATGTTTGAATCCTTCAAGTGACGTAGATTCGTGAACCTGTTTGTGTGTGTTGGGTTTTTGTTTCAATTTTTGTCTATTTCAGTGGTTTATCTATTTAGATGGGTTTTAGATGGATTAATGATTCTTTTGGTTTAATTTATTAAATGAATATTTATGGTAAATATTAATGTCGATTATTGCACCTATGATAAGGTCAAAACATTGATATATGAAATATATGGCTAGTTAATAATTAAATATTAAGTAAATGCCTATATTTAATTAATTGATTTAATTATTAAGTATGATTTAAATAATTGAGATTTAATAAATATTAAATTCAATTAATTGTGCATAGTTTAATTATTGAATATTACTTTAAGTTGCATGGTTAATTGAGAACCAGTAGTTCCTATATGGGTAGGAACCAGGTTATGAGTTTTATGAGATTATATTTTAGCTTGAGATTAGGGGTGGTTAGTTAGGTGCATCTTAGGGGAGTGGCTTACAATAGGATTTTGGGGTCCAAAGAGGTTAGTCCAGGGTGACATATCGTAAGTTATTAATAAGCGATAATGTAATAATAAAACTTGGGGATAACATCAAATACAAGATTGATCTTGATGCCTTGCTTATGCCTTGAGTGATAGTACAGACTAAGGATGAGAATGAGTTGATACCTAGAGAGTAGGTATGGTTAGATTCCTCATCTTCATGAGAGGGTATTCTAGCTCTGTATGAGTCATGTTGAGGGTCTGGGGTCCAGAGAGGCCAATCTAGGGTAACTCAAGTGATTGACCATGTGATGACACTCCCATAGAATGTAGCCTAAGTCTCGCCATAGGTCTTTCTTTACCTTTTTATGGTTGTGATTTTGGCATTTGGCATTTGATTTTAGTGGTTAGTTCATGTTGATGTTTTGATTAATTTATGTATGTCATTTATATTTGGATGGAGTGCCTTTGTATTGATCTTGGATCTCCAGTATGTCTTGATCTGTCCTATCCTTATAATTCTACTTTAGTATTTCTGGATTGTGTTCTCATGTGTGGGCCTGATGTTATCTCCTCAGCACAATGGGAGTTGACCTTTGGTTACACTCGGTCGGGTGGTAGTGATTCTTATTACCATTGAGATCTGACGGTTCTTCTTCATGCTTGGATGATCCTTGTTGTAGTTTCTATCTTCTTATTTTTTTGAAGACTTTTGAAGTTTTATGAGTTGTATATTTGTAACCATATGTGTATATTGGTTAACATCCTTTCAAAGGATGTATTGTATTGTTATGTATTATTGCATACCTTGCGACTTGTGAAGTGGATGATTGATTAGGTTGTATACCTTAGGTATCAAATGTATATGTGGTCTTATTATATGAGATGTATATTATCTGATTCAATTGATGTATCCTTTATGTTAGTTCTTTATAGTTGTTCTCATAGATTATTTTTATTAAGTAATTCTATGTCAAGGAACGCTCGAGATGTGTAGCTTTTGTTGAGTTGTACTTATGTGTATATCATGTATCACATTATGTTGCTTCCGCATTGTTATCATTATCGTTTGTAAACATTTTTAAAAAAATATATCCTGTTAACTCAGTATCATGTTTAGGTTAGTTCTCATGGGTTCCTTGGCGGGGCATTACATCTCTTTCTTGAGTATCGCAAGTTCAGATTGCATTAAGGTCAATTGTTTGGTGATAATATAAATATGTGTTGGTACCTCTTTTTCCTTTAATCTTTGAACATCATAATATTTAGGGAGTTTAACTCCAAGAGATGCTAGATGTAAGAAGTACTTCTCCTTGTATTCACCAATGATTCTTTCCAATGTCTTTGGAATTTTATACTTTGTCTGAGCTTGTTGTAATCTTCCTCGGGTACATCTCTATCACTATTTGAGTTAAAAAAAGGATGGTTGATATGTTGTTCTTCTTCACTACTACTATCTTGATATTTTTGGTTTTGTGCATTATTGTATTCATCAAAAGATCTACTCCATCCTTGATGAGGAGCATCCATTGTGGGTGAATCTTGATTGAATAGGAGATTACAAGATGTATCTCCTTGATGATATTGTAGTAATATAGGAGGTACCTTTGATTTGTTAGTAAGATATTTGTTGTGTCTTGTGTTAACCATGAAAGATGGATCTCAACTTTGTCAAAGCTTTCCAGTAGTGTCAAATAGAATCTCAAGTTGTCCAAATAGGTGTGTCCAAGTAGAAGTTTGTTTTTGTTTGGTGGAAGTGAATGACTCCAATTTCAAAGGGTTAGAATGCTCTGATAGTGAGATGAGAATCAAGAGGTTTTGATAAATGAGTAGACCATATGTTTTCAGACCAATTATGAGAGTCCAAAAGGACATGCAAAGTAGAATCCTAAGAAAGTTGTGAAACAACAATAGGCGGACTAGAAAGAGCAAAAATACCAGACTAAAGATCCAAAAGGGTATCCAAAAGTACTAAATTTCTCTGAGAGACATGTGTGTAAGGGCCCATTGTCCTAGATGCAAATCCTAAATGCAAGGCTTGATGTGCTAGATGCGATATTATGTTTTACCAGATGCGAGCTTTGATTTATTGAATGTGAGCAAGTGTCCTGCATCCAAGCCAGGAATGACCAAAAGAAACTGAGTATCCTGGATGTGAGCTAATGCAACCAAGTGCAAGCGAAAAATGACCAAAAACAAACCTTTGATGGTTTTGAGAATTTTGTCAGTTTTTGTCTTGAAATGCGAGAAATTTGTCTAACATCAGAGGTTTTCTGAGTCTTTCCGGTGAGTTGTAAACAACATGTATGTCAGGGAATGAAAATTACTACTTATTTTTAGGAATTTATCTTTTAAGTGAGTCCTTTGGACACATCAAGCAATGTTCTTTTGTTAAGGGTGATCAAACACTTTCCCTATTCCCTACATTATAAGCATAGAATAAAAATATTTACTCGTAGACTCAGGTACACACATGCTAATTAGAATATGACCATCACCAAGAATGGAATGAATCCAGTCATGATGTCATATTAGCTGACTCCAAACACAAGTGAGTGAACAAAATGATGATTATCTTGGGTCAATTGCTATTTTCCTTGCACAAAGATTATCACCCTTTCAAAGATAAACTGGGTTTGTTTTAAATACAAGTGTTTTTTAATTTTGGGCATCCGTTCACAATCATCCCCAATAGAATTGCACAAGTCAAAATTGAAGTGTATATCCCTATGAGTACTCAAATGTGTTAAGTCTTGCAAGAAATATTCAAGCGGCTCCACTCTACACACACTCAAGCATGTTCAAGGAATGATGTCAAAATTCTAGGAATAAAACTGACTACATCTTTTGAGGCTTTGTCATACAAGGAAGCATATTGATTATAGTGAATTGGAAGGGTTGGCACAAACCTATCCTCACTTGGGTCATCTTTGGATATGTTTTCCTCAACTGGAAGGCTCTCTAATGTTTTTGAAAGCAATGAAAAGGATTGGAAAGCTTAGGAGTCTGGATTTCTGATTCTTCAAAAGAAGAAGAACAAACTCTCCTATTCCATGCCATTTTCTCCCACAAACACACCAAACATGTTCATTTCCTCAAACCACATCACTCAAATCTCAATCTCCCATGATGAGTATTTGATTCTTCCACTTGGAAAGAAGAGAAAATCCTCTAGTGAGACTAAGTAATAAGCTTAATTTTGACTTTAATTTCCTATTGTAAGAAAGCGCAAAGCATTTGAAAAAAAAAATTGTGTTGTTCAATTTCCCAAAATTAGGGGATTTGCTTGTTCATTTACTTTTCCCAAAATTAGACAATGATTTTTCTTTGTACAATTTGCCACAAGATTTAGTGCTTTTCTTTGTTCAATTACTATCCCAAAAGAATTAGACAATGTGAGTTTTCTTTGTTCAATTATTCCCCAAATTTCTATCAAATCTTAAATTGACTTGTGAGTTTCTAATTTTTCTTAAAGGAAAAGAGCATAATCCTCTAGTTAATTTACTAAGTGATGGAAAATGTACTTAGTTTTAAAGATTTGAACAAATAGATTTAAATTGAACAATTCTACAACCTGCAAACCACAAGTTAGTAGTTACTTTCCACCTCTTTGAGAAAAAAGGCTCTGACAACAACCTGCGATCAAAAGTTAGGATGTTTAAAGGACAGAAACAAACATGGTCACATGATTAGTGGTTAGACATTCAAATTTTTAAATCAATTAACTATATGTGACTTACTTTCATAGATGCGATCCTAGATTTCCTGTATGCGAGGCCCTTTCCTGAATGTGATGCTTTGCACAAAATGCAATATAGAATCTACTAGATACAATCGTTTACCAGATACGATATAGGATTCACCAGATGCAATTTTAGAAACCCAGGATGTTATTTTATTGCCTATATATGAGGCCCTTTCCTGAATGCAAGCCTTGATCAACTAAAGTCAACTCTGAACCTGAAAATAGAGAACCTAAATTAGCCAAAAATGATAAGAAGATGAGGTAAAATCCTAGGAATCTACCCCACGGTGGCCGCCAGAAATGTGTGTGTATTTTGTGGATCTTCTAGCTGCAACACAACACTTCAATATGTCATTACATTAGTGAAATAACATGAAATATCAAAGGAAAAGCACATATATATCACCAAAATTGGCATATTGCTCCCTATCTAAGAAGAGTATGAAATATTCTATAATTGCCTTTAGATTATGCATAAATCACTGACAACATCATGCTTAGAATGGAATATTTGACTAAAATTAGGCTAAAATGCTCAATCAAAGCTCATTTTAGAGCTCCAATTGAAATATTATAACAATGCTAAATGTTTGAGCTAAAATGCATGAAGAAATCTCTAAGAATATGAGCAACATAAGTTTGCAAATGAATTCTAAAATTAGGGGCATCATAAGAATTCTTTCAAAAATTAAGGAATTAGGGGCCCATTGGGCTCAAAATTCATTCCATTTATAGAAGAATTTGAGGAATGAGAGGTTAGGATTGATTTGTGAAGAGAGGTGGAGATTGAACCTTTGGTGATCCATGTGAGGTGATCCAAGTGATTTAACTCTCATTGGCTAGGGAATTGACTTTCCCTTTTGTAAGTGAGGATTTGTAATTAGGATTTTATTTAATTCCTTTTAATTAATTACCTTAGCCATGTATTTGTTTGTTTTTGATTTAATTTATTTGATTTGATTTAATTGACTAAGGCAATTAATGTAAATTAGTGATAAGATCACTTAGGAGATTTAATTTGATTTAGATGAATTATGTCAATTATTTAAAGAATTGTCTTGACATAATTAGGGGTATAATCATACTTAGGAAAAATAAGGTCTCTGTTCAGAGCAGACCAAATTATGGTGGTTACACCATTCTCATTCAGCTTATTTTTGAAAATCCACTTAGTACCGATTACATTCTTATCTTTTGGTCTCGGTACCAAAGTCCATGTATTATTCTTTTGAATTTGATCTATCTCTTCCTTCATTTATTTCATCCAATCTTCACTTTCTAAATCATCTTTTACTTTTCTCGGTTCAAGTTCATATATTAGACATGTGTTTTCTCTTACCTTGCTTCTTGTTAGAACTCCAGCAGTCTTATCTCCAATGATTTTTCTTGGTGAGTGTGTCTCTTAACATACTTTTCCAATACAAGCTTGGTAGCCATTAGCATCTCTTCATTTCCATCATTCGGTGGAAGGTCTTTCTTCTCATCTTCATCCTCGATTTGTTCTTTCTATAGGGTTTCAGGAATCACGATTTGTACATAAACAAATATCTAATAATCCTTGGGTTCTTTATTTTTGTCTTCATCATTCTTCTCTGCAAATTCATCAATTCTTACATTTGCACTTTCTATAATTTTGTTAGTACTATTATTCAAACATTTGTATGCTTTGCTTTTAGTTGAATATCCCAAAAATATTCTTTCATCTTCTTTAGAGTCAAAGTTTCCATCTCTTGCATCTTTAATAATACAACACCTAATTCCAAATACTTTGAAGTAACTTACATTCAGTTTGTGTCTATACCAGATCTCATTTGGTGTTTTGTTTGTTCCCTTCTTTAGTTGGACTCGGTTAAGTATATAAGCAGTAGTGATGACTACTTCTCTCCAAAAGGTTTGATAAATCCCATTCTCAATCATCAGTGTTCTTGCACAATCCATAATTGATATAGTTCTCCTTTCAGCTATACCATTTTTTGGTGGTTTTCTGGGTGCAGACATATTCCTCTTTATACCATGTTCATTGTAGAAGAGTGTAAATTCATCAAATGTAAACTCTTTTCCTTTGTTAGATCTCAGACATTTCATCTGTCTCCCTGTTTCTTGTTCAACTCTATCCTTGTACCATTTAAACATTTGAAATGCATCATATTTTTCTTTTAAAAAATAACCGACATCATTCTAGAATAATAATCAACAAACAATATGAAGTATCTATCTCCATAGTAGCTCTGTGGTCTCATGGGACCACATAGGTTAGTGTGTACCAATTCCAATATACCTTGTGTATTATAGTTTTTTATTTCAAATCTTGATTTGGTCATCTTACCTACTTGACATCCTTTACACATTACATTTTAAGATTTTTGTAGACTTGGTACACCTCTTACTCTATTTTTCTTACTTACTTTGATTAAGTTGTTAAAATTAACATGACATAGCCTTTTGTGCCATATCCATACATCTTCAGTTTTAGAAAATAGACAAATATTTATGGGTTTATCAAGGTGGAATAAGATACCTTTAGATTAACCTCTGGTAGCAATCAAACTTCATTTCTAATCAAATACTTTAACCTTCTTATTCTAAAATTCCACTTGGTGACTAGTATTGTTTAGCTGTGCCACACTCGAGAAATTTTATTTTAGGCCTTCAACCCATTAGACATCATCACACTTAGTATTTTTTAGTATAATTATAGAACATTTTACTTTTACAGGATATGGGGCATCATTTCCAAATCTAAAATTTCCACCATTTTTCTCTTTCAAAGTAATAAACTTATCAGTATCACCAATCATGTGGTGTGATAAACCACTATCTATAATCCATGTATCGTTTTTACTTACTTTTGATATCAACATACCTCTCTTCATCATATTCATCTTTAATAGAAACATAAACAACCTCTATTTCATCTTCATCGGTGTCATCATTAGATGAACTTCCTTTAGCAATGTAACATACTTTCTTTCCTTTGTTTGTGAAATCTCTGGGTCTTCTAAATCTATTCTCAATCTTTTTGTTGTCTATGTTATCTCTCTTCTCATTATTTTTAGGATAATAGAAGCTATGTGACCAATCTTGTTGCATGAAAAAATTTCAAAGGTAGCTTACCTTTTTACTTTCCTTTACCTCTCACTAGTCTCCTAGCCAATAATGCTTGAAATTCAGCTTCATTCTTTTCATCTTCAGCACATAGGTCTTCAATTTCTCTTTTATAACTATGAAACCTTTCACTATCACTACTCACATATTCATCACTAGATCTAGAATCTCTAGAATTCCCAATAGTCAAGGATGATTTGAATGTAGATTCAATCTTAGAAGTAGCAGGTAAACTATTATCAAAATCACTTAGCTCAAAGGAAGTTAGCTTACTGATTCGGGCATCCAAAGTAACAACCATATTTGGTATGGATCTCAGCTCTTAAATAGCAGACACATGGGTGGCGTAGATAGGTAGCAGTGTTATAAGCATTTTTCTAGTAACATCTTCTTCATTAATGTTTCCACCAGCACCTCTAATTGCAATAGCAATCTCCTTTAGTCTTGTACTATATGTAGTAATCTTTTATTCTTCTTTAATCTTCATTGATTCAAACTTTCCTCTTAAGATTTCAAACTTAGCTTTCTAAACATGTTGATCTCTGCCAAAAACTAGTGTAATCCTATCCCACACCTACTTAGAATTAGTACAACCTTCTAAATCATTGAACTCTAATTCAGTGAGAGTAGAAGTTATGTCTATCATCACTTGTGTATGTTATTGTCTTTCTCTTATCTTCTCAAGTGTTAGAGGACCAAATAGTGGAGGTGAGTACTCATTTTCAAGATGATCCAGTGCATAATCTCCAGTACCTTATATGTGAAGCCTCATTCTATTCTTCCATGTAGAAAAGTTATTCCTATTCAACTTTGGTGCTTCCCTCTCATACATCTTTAGACCTTTAGATCAAGTACCTTTAAACTTATCTTCTCAGAGCACTAGCTCTGATACCAATTTTTTTTTTACCCTACTAAAGATGGTTTACTAAGAGAGGGGGGGTGAATCATAACTGAACCTTAGTACTTTAAATCTAAACCTCTGATTTAGCTCGGTGATTCAAACAACAACAACTGAAACTTGAAAAATATTCAAAAACTTGATAAATCATATAAATTAAACAAATAACATTCACAGTTATCAATCATCACATGTAACACAAGATTTATCGAGGAAACCCAATTTGGGAAAAACCTCCATGGGAATTGTCAACCACAAAAATAAATACTCTTCTAAAGTATGCTCAGTTAAGAGCCAATCCTATTAAAGATTACAATGCACATATTTTAGATGTGACCCTATTAGGGGATTTACCTTAGAAATTTTAAGATCTTCACCCTGTTAGGAGTGGCCTGGTTAGAGGTCTTAAACATTCATCCTAGAATGTTATCTTTCTCAAGGGTTTACAAAAAGAATTGTTAGGTCTACTCGGTTAAGATTTTTTCTGTTACAAATATTAGCAAGAAACATTTTACTAATGTGACCTATGATTCTAAAACTATACTTTTATTTATCATATCCTTTTTTTAATCCCTAAAACTTACTGGCACCTACAAATCATCAAATCATCAGTCTCTCCTCTTAACTGGTTATCCAACTCTTTCACTACTCTACTTAGTATCTCTTCAACTTATCACTTCTCCAACAGCTTTGTATAAACATATAGACTCATCAATATATAGGACTTTTCTTTTCCTCTTAATCCTCTTGGTTATGGTTTCCCTCAATTATGCTTAGTTGTTTGATCTTCTCAAATGAACTATTTCAATGTATTTACAACTCGGTTAAGAGGTTTATCGTACCTTGTGACTTGCACTTTTTCTTAGAACTCACAAGTTTCTTTTTCTACTTAATCTACATCACTGATTTTGAACTTGTCTTTTCATGACTATAGATATTGCAACAAAATCCATCTTCATGCTTGACAACTTCTTGATCTACATGCCTTTGCATTAAATTCATTCAACTCCTTGCATTCAATCTTTGTTCATGCTCGGTTCCTTGCTTGGTGACTTTGGTGAATATCTTCACTCAATATATGACTTTGCTTGGTTACCAACCTTGCTCAATAACTGACCTTGCCTGGTTTTCAAATATTCTCAGTGTCTGACTTTTCTCTTCTCAACCGAAAAACACTTCACTTCTTGGTAACTAGGTTTTTCCCTTTACCGACTTGACCTTTCTACTTCACCAAATTAACAACATTAATTCTTAAGAAACAATTATATCAATATTTCCTTATCATTATTTGATCTTTATTATCTACCCAATTAATTTCCTCTCCGATTGATATGGCATCTTAATATAAACCAGAAATCAATTGCTTGACATCAATGACAAACAAACAACTGATCTAATCATTCTACTTTCTTGTATTCTTTTGAAACTCGTTCTTCATCACCATTACCATAAGTTAGTTAAAACTCCCCTACTATTCTATGCTTGTGAATGAGGTTCCCGCTAATTTATTCAATGCCAACAGAGGCCTCCATCAAGTGGACCTATTGTAATCCTTTCTTTTCCTCATCATTGCAAAAATTCTTAAGAAAAAAAATGATAAAGGAGGTCAGTGAAGGAAACATTACAGAAATGCAAGTTTCTTGTAACATAAATAACATCTATCACCTACAATTTGTTGATGACATACTACTTTTTAGAGCGGTTATGAAAAGAGGGGAGACTACTTTAAAGAAAGTATTAAAGAGATATGAGGTTACTATTGGGGAAAATGTTAATAGTGTTGGATTACTAAGAGGGGGGGGTGAATTATAAAACTTTGATACTTTAAACTGTGAAACTCAATTATGATTCAACTCAGTAGGATAAACAACAACAACAACCGAATCACCAAATAAATCCAATATAACAATCACCAACTTGCATAAATAGTAAATAACATGCACATGAATCATTCAACACTAGATTTAATGAGGAAACCCAATTTGGGAAAAACCTCTATGGGAATTGTCACCACAAAATTAAAATACTCTTCTGAAGTATGCTCGGTTAAAATCCAATCTTGTTAAAGATTATAATACACATAGTTATATGTGACCCTGTTAGGGTATTTACCTCATACCCGTTAAGATCTTTACCCTGTTAGGAGTGGACTAGTTTGAGGGCTTTGAACACTCTTTTAGAATGTCACCTTTCTCAAGGATTTTACGATAAGACTATTAAGTCTAGTTAGTTAATATATTTCTATGTTACAAATGAAAATAAGAAACAATGTATAAAATGATTTGTAAAACTAAAACTACCTCTTGCTTGACCAGATCCCTTATGCACTCTCTAAATACTGGCATCAATACTTCATTTGTCTATGCTCTAGACTTATATTTTCACCTCTTTTCTCTTTACTACATCACTCAGTAGCACTTCAACACTTCAACTTTCCAGCCCTTTGTTATTTGAATTCATCCTTTAAATAAACTCTATTTTTTCCTCTTAATATCCTTGATTAGGTTTTCCTTGAATCATGCTTATCTGTTAGATCAAATTTTTGAATTTATTAAGTGAACTTGAAACTTGGTTAACCACATCAGTATCATCTCAGAACTTGCACTTTTCTTGAAAATAAAACCTTATTTTTTCTGCTTTATCTATACCACAGATTTCTTCCTTGAATTTTCTCGTGGGTAGATCTTGTAACTAACTTCTATATTCTTGGAATCCTCTAGATTTATATGGATCACCATTAAATGTGCTCTTATCCTTGTTTCTAACATCTATTCTTCTTGGTGACTAACTCTCTATTTGGTAACTAACATGCAATGATCGATGCTTCAATGTCTTGGTATCCTAACCAACTTACATAACCCTTTACCAAAAGAATTCTTTCTGCTCAGTAACTTAACTCTTTAGTCTTATTGACTTTCCCATTTTGCTTTATCAACTTGATAAAGTAGAAACCAATTATCTCAATATGAACTTATGATTGTCTGGTCTTTATCTATTTCCCAATTAACTCATCTCCGAAAGATATGGCAATTCAATATGAACTAGAAATCAATTGCTTGACATGAATGAAAAAATAACAACTAGTCTAATCCTTTATACAATCTTGTATACCTCTGATCTTGGTCTTCATCATCATCTCCATCAGTTGAGTAACAATCTCCATCTTTGGAATTGATGGAAACACTGTCAATTGATGATGACATACTCTAAAATATCTTTTCTGTCTTTACCCCCTCTAAGTTATTTTCTATTTTTATCCCTCTATGTTTGTTCTCTCTTAACATCTTTATGCAAATTTTCTCTCTTTCTTTCCTTTCTTATCCTCCATATTTTTGTTTATTCATCAATTATTCATTCTCCCTCTTTGAAAACAATTCCAAAGGCTCATACTCTTGAAAAATTGTTCACGTAGTGGATCATACCTTGCATGTACTGATACATCTTTGCATACACAATTACTTGTCACAACTTCAGGGAACACCTAAAGTGTGAACACTAGCATTAAATAAAAAAATAGATATTCTATTGAGTCCTATAATTGATACAAAATGCATCATTCTCTAGTGAATGTTGGATAGGGGTAGGGCCCCTAATTTACCTCAGAGATGCTCAAAATCATCCTTCAATAGTGGCGTAGTTAATATATTTCTAATTTCTCCTTTGATTTCACACACTCCAACATTACGTGCTTGTCTTGAACTTGCTCTCTCAAGTAATGATACTTGAAAGAAATGTGATTGGTCTTAGAATTCATCACCAGATTCTTTGATATATTTATAGCACATGTTTTATCACAAAAAATAGTAACAAGATCGATAATATCCTCTTGCATACCTTCAAGTAGCTATTTGATCCATACAATGTTTGCATTATTCATAGCTATAGCAACATATTCAGCCTCAGAAGTAGAATGTGATATACAAATCTATTTCTTACTCAACCATATTACTAATCTTTCTCCTAAAAAGAAATCTCCTCCACTTGAAATTTTTCTATCATCAATGTTTTTGGCCCAATCAGCATCAATGTAGACCTTCAATTAAAAAGTTCCTCCTTTATTTTACAGTAGACAAGATTCCTTGATTCCTTTTAGATATCTAAATATCCTTTTAACTACAAACATGTATGATTCCTTTGGATTGACAAAAAATCTTGCAACAATACCAACTACATGAGCTATATCAGGACTTCTATGTACAACATATTGTAGCTTACCAATCATTGATCGATAGAGTGTCTCATTTACTTCCTTTGATAACTTGCAACCAGTAATCATCGGTGTTCCAACCGGTCTTGATTCTTCCATCCCAAAGGTCTTTAGGATCTCCTTGATGTACTTTTATTGTGTAATATAGATCCCGTCTTTTACTTTTTGAATATATAGTCCAAGAAATAATTTTACCTCCCCTATCATGGGCATCTCAAATTATTTTATCATCTCTTCAGCAAAAGATTTTCATAATGTGTTATTTCCTCCATAAATAATATCTCAACAATCAAAATATTAATATTACTATCACATTTCATATACACATTAGTATTGTCACTTGTTCTTTGAAATCCAATCTTGATTAGATATGCATGTAATATTTCATACCAAGCTCACAGTGCTTGTTTCAAGCCATATAGTTCCTTGTGAAATTTTTATACCATGTCCTTGTTATTATTCTAATGTAGTGACCTTAGGTGGACTTCAATCAATAAGTTTATGAGGGGCTCCATTTGTCTTGTAGCAACACCAAACTAACTTCCTCCATAGGATCATTCTCCTTGATCCAAGCCACACCATCACTATAAGAGTGCACACATAATGTCTTATTCCACCATTGGTTCTACATCATTGTAAATTATCCAATGTCCCTCAATCCATACACCCCCTCACAACATCTAAATCCCCTCACATAACCAACTTATAATGCATCCCTACATTGGAGTGCAAAATAATAATTTACTGTCCTCTTTGAAAGACTTATACACAACCACCCATAACTTTTGACTCTGTTCAAATTTATTTGATCTCTCTAGTCATATTTTTCATAATTTTTCTCCCTAAAACATATCCAAAACTTAGTAAGATCTAACTATTGAGTTGGGAGATACGACCCCACACTGGGACTATTTTATTCTGAGACAATCCTTCATTCACACTTTCTCAATTAGTGATCACCTTCTTCTTGATCTGATCTTCCCTTCATAAAAAAATCTAATGGAACATATAATACATTGTATTAGGTCTCTCCCACAAGAAACATCCACCATAGAAAGTGGGAGATCCTAGATCATCGTGGAGGCTTCAAACTAATTTTCTGATTGCACCAAATCAATGATAAGGACAGTCAATGTAAATGATGACTTCCTTTGTTCAAAACTTCATAAAAAAATAGAAAAATTTATGGAAATGATTAATAACATAAATAAATACTATATCAATCCAATTCCAAGTAGGTTTTCACCCAAACCAAGGGTTTAACAATACCAAATAGAGGACTGTTCCTTACGGCAACAACTTGACTGTTTGCAAAGAATTAATTTGTATTGACTCAAAAACTTCTTACATTGTCTTTCTTCGATGAAAACTCACTAAAAAACTTCCCTACATTCCCCTCTCTCTAAAACTCATGCTCACCAATGCTAATAAGCCATTTGAAACCAGTTGCAACTTCCTCAAACTGGTAACAGTCAGTTATGAGACTATTTTACAATTAGTTTATGGTTTATTTTGTTGTTTAGTTGACAACCTAGTTCTCCACTTTGAAAAAATTACTCTTATTTATTTAATTAAACTTCCAAAAGGTTTTAGGACTCTATCTTTATCTCTTAAACCCTTACTAAAGCCCTCACAAAATCCTTCAAAGGCCTAATTTTGCCAATTAGGCAAATTTTACATTTTTAGCACCTTTAGTGCACTTGACTCTTTTAAATGGCTCTAATGGACAAATTAAAAATATCATGGACCTTATAGGTCATTAAACCCTTCATTTACCATAGGATCCACAAGTAACCCCTAGGTACACTCTAATTCCCAAAATTCCATTAAGGCTTACATTGATTCATCCTTTCACAAAGGATTCACATATTAATCAAAACATCATTAAAACATAATTAAATGACCACTAAGGTCTTATTACATCAAATGACCCAACATGGTAATGTTTATCCTTTGTTCCCCCTAGGATCTATTCAGTGACCCTAGTGTCCTCTTAGGTCTTTGTCCTTGGCCCTGGTGCTCCTGCACCATATTCTCAGCAAATCCTTCAGGTTGTTGTATATAAAATGCTTCTTCAAGAATACCATTAAGAAATGCAGATTTGACATCCATTTGATAGACTTTAAATCCTTTGTAATCTATATGTGCTAGTAGAATTCTAACTCCTTCTAATCTAGCAACATGTGCAAAATTTTCACCATAGTCAATTCCTTCTTCTTGTGCATAACCCTTGCAAACTAGTCTTGCTTTGTATCTGATTACATCTCCATGATCATTCAATTTATTTCTAAAAATCCACTTTGTACCAATAACATTTTTATCTTTAGGTCTTGGGACTAAATTCCATGTATTATTCTTTACAATATGATCTAACTCTTACTTCATAGCTTTAACTCAATCTTCATTCTCCATTGCATCCTTTACTCTTCTTGGTTCTAATTTAGAAATTAAGCATGTATTGTATATTACCTTGCTTCTTGTCACAATTTCAGCATTCTTGTCTCAAATTATCTTTCTTGATGAGTGGTGTCTCCTCACATTCTTGGCTAGAATAGGCTCGGTAGTTGGTGGAACTTCATTTCCTTCATTCGGTTTTAGTTCTCTTTATTCACCTTCCTCCTTGGTTTGTGCTTTCATTAAGGTATTAGGAGCATTTGGTTGAACATATACAAATATTTGATAATCCTCATGTTCCTTCTTGTTGTCCTCATTATTTCTCTCTGCAAATTCATCAATTCTCACATTCACACTTTCCACAATGTTTTTAGTAGATTTATTCAACCATTTGTAATCTTTTCTCTTTATAGAATATCCTAAGAATATTCCTTCATCTCCTTTTGAATCAAAATTATCATCTCTAGCACCTTTAAGAATATATCATCTACTTCAAAATACTTTGAAATAAATCTCATATAGTGTTTTGTTTGTACCTTTTTTCAATTGTACTTGGTTAAGTGTATAAGTAGAAGTGTTGACTGCTTCTCTCCAATAAAGAAATACCTTTCTCAATCATCAGTGTTCTTGCAAAATCCACAATGGATCTATTTCTCCTTTTAGCTATACTAGTCTATTGTGGTATCCTCAATGCAGACATTTGTCTCTTTATTCCATGTTCATTGTAGAAGAGTGTAAAATAATTAGAAGTAAACTCTCCTCTATCAAATCTCAGACACTTCAGTTTTCTTCCAGTTTCCTTTTCAACTCTTGCCTTGTACCACTTAAATATTTTAAAAGCTTCAGATTTTTCTTTTAGAAAACATGAAAAACATCATTCTAGAATAATCATCAACAAAAAATTGTGTAACATAACACTTGTAAAACTTGACTTAGTCATTTTTCCAACTTGACATTCCTCACACATGACATTCTCAGGTTTCTCCAATCTCAGTAGACCTCTTACTCTATTCTTTTTTCTTACTTTAATTATATTATCAAAATTTACATGACATAACCTCTTGTGCCATAATAATGCATCTTCAACTTTAGCATATAAACAACTCTTAGTAGATGTATCAAGGTAAAATAGGTTACCTTTAGATTGTTCTCCAGTGACAATTAGATTTCCTTTCTAATCAAATACTTTTACCTTTCCATACTAAAATTCTAATCGATGTCCAGTATTGTTTAACTGTGCCACACTCAATAGATTTTACTTTAGTCCTTCAACCCAATATACATCATCACATATGGTATTATTCAAAAAATTATAGAACCTTTACCTTTCACATGATATGGAGCATCACTACCGAATCTAACATATCCTCCATCATTTTCTTCCATAGTAGTGAACTTAAGTATATCACCAGTCATATGGTGTGAACACCCACTGTCTATAATCTAGGTATCATTCTTGCTTACATGTGATATTAGGGCTTTTTATTCTTTCTTTTCTTCATCATAATTATCCTTGATGGCAACATATACAACTTCTTCTCCATCATCATAATATGTGTCATCATTGGTTAGTCCTTCATTAGCAATATGACATGACTTGTTATATTTATTTTTGAAATCTCAGAATCTCCTAATTTTTTTTCTCTTTTGTTATCATCTTGATTGTTTTTCTTCTCATCACTGTCATTTTTCAGGGCATCTATCAAAAATGTGTCCAATCTTGTTAAATTTAAAAAATTTCAAAGGTAGCTTACCTCAGTACTTTCCTTTACCTCTTTGTAGTCTTCTAGCTAGTAGAGCTTCAAACTCTTTCAATTGATTCATCTTCAGCATATAGTTCTTCTAACTCACTCTTGAAACTATAGAATCTTTCACTAGCACTACTTGCATAACCATCACCTAGTCTAGACTCCCTAGAACTTCTAATCTTCAAAGATGATTTAAATTCAGACTCAATCCTAGCAATAGCAGGTAAACTATTATCAAAATCATTAAGCTCAAAAGAAATCAAATTACCAATATTAACATCTAGTGAAACAATCATCTAGTAATGTATCTCAGTTTTTGTATTGTAGACACTCAGATGGCATAAAAAGGTAACAATGTTGTCAACAATTTTCTTGTCACATCTTCTTTAGTTATCTGTTCTCCAACACTTTTGATAGCATTCACAGTTTCTTTCAGTCTTTCACTGTATAGTGAAACATTTTCACCTTCTTTCATTCTTATAGCATCAAATTTTCCTCTTAAGATTTTAGCTTTTTCCTTCTGAATATGTTGATCTCCACTATGTACCAATTTAATCTTATCCCACATCTTCTTTGTTGTATCATAATATTTAAGTTCATTGAACTCCAGATCAGTGAGAGTAGATGATATCTCAATCATAACTTGTGTGTGGTCTTGTCTTTTTCTTATCTACTCAAGTGTCAAAGGTCCAAATGGTGGTGGTGAATACTCACTGTCAAGATAGTATAGTGCATACTCTCCAACCCCAGATTGGTGTAACCTCATTCTATTTTTCCATGTAGAGAATTTATCCTTATCCAACTTTTGTGCCTCCCTCTTATACATATTTGGATCTTTAACTCAAGTCTTTTAAACTTATCTCTTAGAGTACTTAGCTCTGATACCAATTGTTGGACTACTAAGAGGGGGGTGAATCAGAAAACTATGATACTTTAAAATTTAAAACTCAACTCTAATACAACTCAGTAGGATAAACAAAAACAACAATCGAATCATGAAATAACTCCAATATAACAATCATCAACTTGGATAAATAGTAAATAACAAGCACATGAATTATTCATCACATTTAATACTAGATTTAATGAGGAAACCTAGTTTGGGAAAACCTCTGTGGGAATTGTCACCCACAAATGAAACTACTCTTCTGAAGTATTCTCGGTTAAAATCCAATCCTATTAAAGATTAAAATACACATATTATATGTGACCCTATTAGGGAATTTACCTAAGACCCATTAATATCTTCAACTTTTTAGGAGTGGCCTGGTTAGATGGCTTTGAATACTCTTTTAGAATTTCACCTTTCTTAAGTATTTTACAATAAGACTATTAAGTTCGCTCGGTTAAGAGATTTTTCTATTACAAATGAAAATAAGAAAAAATGTATAAAATGATCTATTAAAATGCAACTACCTCTTGCTTGATCAGATCCCTTATGCACTCTCTGAATACTCACATCAATACTTCATCTGTCTTTACTCTAGACTTAGATTTTCACCTATTTTCTCATCACTGCATCACTCGGTAGCACTTCAAAACTTCAAATTTCTAGCCCTTTGTTATTCAAATTCATCCTTTAAATAGACTCTAATTTTTCCTCTTAATCTCCTTGATTAGGTTTTCCTTCATTCATGCTCAGCTATAAGATCAAATTTTTGAACTAATTCAATGAACTTGAAACTCGGTTAACAGCTTCGGTATCACCTCAGAACTTGCACTTTTCTTAGAAATAAAACCTTAACTTTTGCCTCTTAATCTATACCATAGATGTCTTCCTTGAATTTTCCCATGAGTAGATCTTGTAACTAACTTCTTCTTCATTCTTGAAATCCTCCAGATCATTGTGGCTCGCCATGAAATGTGTTCTTATCCTTGTTTCTAACATTTGTTCTACTCAACAACTAACTCTCAGTTGGGTGACTAACATGCACTACTCGGCGTTTCAATATCTCAATGACCTGACCAAATTACATAACCCTTTACCAGCATACTTATTTCTACTCAGTAACTCTTTAGTCTTACCAAATTTCCCAATCTACTTTACCGACTTGATAAAGTAGAAACCAATTATCTCAATATGAACTTATCATTGTATGATCTTTATCTATTTCCCAATTAACTCATCTCCGAAAGATATGGCAATTCAATATGAACCAGAAATCAATTGCTTGACATCAATGAAAAACTAACAACTGATATAATTCTTTCTACAATATTGTATACCATTTATCATTGTCTTTATCATCATCTCCATCAATTGAGTAACAAATAGCTCCAAGTACAAGATTTTATTCTTAAAAGGAGGGGTGCTTGGAAAATATGGAGACTAAGAGACTCTTGGTTTTTAGTCAGAATTTCTCCCAAGTCAGTACCTGGAAATGCCCTTATTGAACCTGTTACCTATTTTTCACCTACATCTTGAATAGATAGAGCTAGTCATATTTTACAACTGATTAAGGTACACATTTGGTTACTTATAGTTTCATGATTTAATGTTTTCTAAAATTTGCCAATGTAGGAAAGTAAAATGTTGTACTAAAATTAATTAGATTTTGATCAAAAGGAATATTCTATTCATTTTCCAAATTTATTACAGAAGTAGAATATACATGTGTTTGCAAATAACAAATTATTTTGATACAAAATAAAGTACAAAAATGAACCCACACAATTCGTAGGAAACTCTAAAAATAATGCAAATGAAAGTAATAAGTGTAGAAGTCAAGATTTAGAGGAAGAGTAAGGATCCTTCATTGCCTAGTGGAATGAAAGAATATAGTTTCATCCTACCTCAACTAGTTTTAGAAGGTGGTTATGTCTTTTCATGGAACTTGCAAAATGATGGTGAAAATAATGTCAATCCAAAGACTGAGCAATGGGAAATCCTTAGTCCATCTCTAGAAATTAACTAGCCATACAAGTGCATACTTTCAGTCACATCAAAAAGAGAAATAATCAAGAACTTCATGTTTGATCTAATGAGTTTGTGTTATGTGTAGGTGCAAATTTATAATTATGTATCACTAATCAACATGTGGGATCAAGTGGTCACTTACAAGGGTTGAGCCCAACATGTCGAAATAATGAACAAGTGACTATAAATCATTTTTAGTTGTATAGCTGAGAAGATAGAGATAATATGTATCATGTTTTGGAATAGCATGACAAACAGATCAAATGCTTGAGCATACAATTTACAAGACCATGCCACTGACAACTAGGTACAATCATGCAATTATCTTATGAATTTCATCATTATAGGAGCATAGATTATGAGCATGAGGCACTAATACAAAGCATCGATAATAGAGGTTTCAATGCAAACATGATAATTTCAATGCTATTATAACATAGCAAGGCATAGTCACACCAATAACAACTATATAATTATGAAACATGTACAACAAGAACATCATCCTCACAAAGAAAAAGGTCATTATCTTAATGATAGATCATGTGTACAATCAAATAGAGTACCAAGCAATAATCAAAATGACAAATAGTACTACAATCATAAAGTTTGAAACCAGGCTTCAAAAGAATAAAGAGAAAATATACTCATGTTCAAGAACCAAGATAGCTACAACCAACATATCCGTAGATTATGATTAAGGATTTTATATGTAATGAAAATAATCACACATTATTAGTGGCTATGGGAAACCATTAAAGAGATGACAGTCATCACAAAAAAAATCTCCTTTTACTTTCATTTTGAATACAGTACACCAAAATCATGAAAGAACCACTTATAATAACTGTTAAAATAGAGAATCAAGGATGTAGAGGAAATAGTACAATAATTCACAATGTGCCAAAGAATTCCTAAATTTATCTATGAAATATAAGGCCATGGCTTATAACAAGGGGATCTCATACACATAAAAGCTAATAGATCAAGATAAATTTCAAAAAGAATTTGAAACCCTTTTGAGAATGAGCCATGGTCTACTTAAAAGTTTTCAGCAACATAAATAGAAAACCATCGAGAGAGAATCAATGAGTATGCTTTGCAAAGTCGCTATCTTTGCAATCTTGATCAGTGATCAACATTGACTAAGGGAGAGGAAGTATCAATACATGAAGATCAAATATTAGTAAAAAACATATACAATAAGGATCAACAATCATGATAGTCATAAAAATACACAATTCCATATCTATGTACCAGGAAAAAAATGGTAAATTTGAATGTAAATATCTGAGGAATACAAGGTGAACACGAGAAAAATAATAAGAAAGCAAGACAACTATAATTAGACACTGAGTAGGCATGGTGACAAGGAATATGGTGCATTATTTCAAGTAAAAATTGAAGCACATCTATAAGAAAAGATAGTAGAACATTATGAAAATAAAGAGCAATGGATGATATGCTTTAGTATGTAGCGTCAATGATGTTATAATAGAAAGTAAAGGACATGTTTCAAGAAGGTACAAAAATATGAGAAGAGCCTAAGTGACCAAGTTAAAGGCAATTATGTATACCAATGCAAGTAAAATAGTAAGTTTACTATCTCAGAGGATATTTCTCTATCATGTCAACAATAAAGCATATGCAGAAACAAAAAAACATTATCCATCTAGGTAATGCTAAAGCATTTATTAGAATGATGTTCACTAGGTATTCTTGCTAAAAAAAGAAGAAGCTTGAATGAGGAAATAAAGAGAAATGATGTTATATGTAAAAGGAATTGGGTAGCAATGCATTGATAATGAGATTCAATGGTGGAGCACTGGTTTTATGCTCTTATGATACATAATCATAGATCAAAACACTGTCATAAACTTGGTACAGAGGAAAAATTTAAAATTACACAGCCTCAAAGCATCAATCATATAGACTAAAAAATGGAAGATAATCATCTCTATTATGAGTACAGTCAAACTCCATGAATGTTGAAAGGTAAATGAGGTAGACAGACAAAACACTCTTTTCCATATAAAGAGTACCAATGAGAATTGATGACCATGATAGTATATATAGTTGTTCAAACTATAACACAACTTCCATAAAGTTGCCTAATATACATAAGATATAAAATATCTGCAGTATTTTTAAATGAATGAAACTCAACCAACAATGACATTCAAAGTAAAGAAAATTTAAATCAAACTCTCATCTCTCCCAGAATGCCAAATGTACAGAGTTTTTCAGGATTAAGTTACAAATTTTAAAGCTATTTGTAACATTTTCATGAAAATAAGCATTTTCTTCATGTTTGGGTGCCATATCAGAGGATGGTTTCATTGTACCAGGTCACTTTTCATAGGATTGCAAGGGGGAAGTGTGATGCACAAAGAAATAAAAGACGCACCCTCATGTACATATACTCAAGGTTGTGGCCTCACAAGAGACATAGAGAGCTCTTATAAAGTAAAACCTATTGGTCCACTGAGAGGGGGGTGAATCAGACAAAATCAAACTTAAACACTTAAAAATGAACTCACTGATTCACTCGGTAAACTGAATACAGTAATTAACCAATTCACCAAATAAATTAATAACTTAAACAAAAATACATCTCATATATGTAAATAAATCATTCAAATTCATTAACATTAGATTAAACTCGGTTAACACCAGATTTAACTCGGTTGACACCAGATTTAACGAGGAAACCCAATTTGGGAAAAACCTCTATGGGAATTGTGACCCAAAATAAAATGTATCCTTATGAAGTATGATCAATTAAGAACTTATCCTATTAAAATTACGAACACATTTTCTAAATGTGACCTTGTTAGGGGATTTACCTCAAATCTATTAAGATCTTCACTCTGTTAAAAGTGGCCTTTTTAGAGGTCTTTAAATTCTCTTTTGTAATGTCACCTAAGTCTAGGTTTTACAAATAGGATGGTTAAATCCACTCGATTAAGAGATTTATCTATTACAAATACTAATAAGAAACAGTAAAATTTGATCTATAAATATAGCAACTACCTTTTCTTGTGTCAGATCCTTTATGATCAATTGAATACTAGCATCACATACTCCATTGATCTCTTTCTCAGACTATAGATTCTTCAATCTCTGTTTCTATATTCTTCTCAGTAAATGTTGTTCTTCAACTTCTTCTTCTTTTCTGTTCAAATCACCAGCAACATACACTATGTTCATATTTCTCATTCTTCATATAGAAATAATTTTTCCTCTTAATATCCTTAATTATATTTTACATCATTTGCGCTCGGTCATTTGATCATCTTCTTCATAATTCTCAACTCGGTAAACCATTTCAATTTTACCTTAGAACTTGAACTTTTCTTAGAACTCTCATAATTTGGTTTAACCTCTTGATCTTAGCCTTAGATATTCTCATTGAATTTTCACATTCGTAGATCTTCTAAATTTATTTAATTCATATATTCATCCATCTCATCATCTCTTTGCATTAAATTTGATCTTATCATCATTTATAATCAACATCCTATACTCGGTAAAACTTTCTTTGCAACTCGGTAACTGTCTTCATTCACTACTTGGTGTCTAACTCATCTTTGATGCTCAGTGGTTGATTTTCACTCGATGTTTGATAATTATGTCTGATTCACATATCATTCTATTGACTGACTCTATCTAGCTAGGTAAGGTAACTCTTTTAGTCATAACTTTAACTCTTTGCAATTTGTGAATTAATTAATCAATTGTACTGATTTGATAACATCAAATATATAGTAGAAAACAACTATATCATCATTACTTTATCATTGTATGATCTATATTTTTCACCCATTTAAATTCTCCTCTTAAGATATAGTAACATAATAAAAATAAATTAATCAATTGCTTGACATCAATGACAAAAAATAACTGATCTAACCATTTATACAATCATGATACTTAGTATCACGCGGCCTTCATCATCTCCATTAGATCTCCATCATTTGATCAACAATATCCATCTTTGGCTTTGATGGTAACCACTATAAAGTGATATAGCAATTGATGATGGCAATACTCAAATACATAAGTGTACTCCCTCTGAGTTGATATTTATTTTTCCTCTTTGATATTTGATCTGAATCTCTCTCTCTTGGATAAATATTCTATTTGTTTAGCATACATTCTGATTCTCCTTCGTGATTATATAGTAGCAATTCATTCTTCTCCAATTTATCAATATCTCCCTTAAGGATAAATATCATCAATTCATTCTCTCCCTCTTTGACAATAATGCCAAAAATTCATACTCCTAAAATTTTTTTCCAATAGTGGATTATACTTGACATGTACTCATAAAACATTGCATACAAAAATCTCTTCAAAACTTCAGGAATCACCTAAAGTGTGTCATACTAACATCAATTTAGAAATAGATATTCTAATGAAATATAGAATTGATGTACCATGCCTCATGCTCTTTAGTGAATATTGGATAGGGGAAGAACCCCTAATTTACCTCTAAGATAGTCAAAATAATCTTTAGGTGTTGGCTTTGTAAAGATATAAGCCAATTATTCCTTTGAATTCACTTATTACAATCTCACATTCTTCTCTTGAACTTGTTCTCTCAAGTAGTAATACTTGATAGAAATGTGCTTGATTTTTTATTTCATAACTGGGTTCTTTGATATATTAATAGCACTTGTATTATCACAAAAAATAGTAACCAAATCTATGATCTCTTCCTTCATACCTTCAAGTAATTGTTTAATCCATACTATATTTTCACAATTCATAGTAGCAACAATATATTTTGTCTAAGCAGTAGACTGTGAAATGCAACTTTATTTCTTGCTCAACCATGTAACCAATCTTTCACCTAGAAAAACTGTGCCTCCACTAGTACTTTTCCTGTCATCAATGTTTGAAGCCCAATCTACATCAGTTTAGACTTGCAGATCAAAAGTACCTCCATTCTTGTACAATAAACCAAATTTGTCATGCCCAAAACTAGGGCAAAACACACACAATTTTTTTTTTTTAAAGGACATAAAACAACATCAACAATGATAACACAATAATACTGAGAGCACTAAGGAAAGGTGACAATATGGTGAAATTGCTTCTCAAGCTGAAAGGTCTAGTCATAGATTGAGTTGGGGTTATCGACAAAGGTGGTTGCAAAGTCGGTTTCCAACTCGCAAGATGGTAAGAGAATCTACATTTTAGTACTGTGGGGACATAGGGGTATACTGACCCCATTAATGGTTGACCTATAAATCAAATTTTATTAATCATATTCGATGTCATTACAATCCTTAAACATTCCCAGTTTAATAAGGTTCCCATAATTACTATAATCTTATCCAATTTCGTTGCGAAAGGATGCGTTTAATTTTCTAACCAATTCATTGAAATAATAATAACCTAAAAGTTATATGTACCTAGGTTATATCTTTTGTATGTAATTTATTTAACATATTAGATAATTTGTCTACATTGTTAGTTCATGAGTTAACTGTATTAATAACTAGTTTATATTCGACAATAAACTTGGTAATGTGAGCTATCACGACGTGTTATCTAAACATAAAAGGTAGGTTAATAATACTACCATGACAAGATGTACTAAACCCTCTTATACATTAAATTAAGTTAAATTAAGAAAATCAACTCATTAAGCCAGAACCCCTATTAACTAATCCACAAATTCACAATTCTAGAAATAACCTAAACTAACTAATATTAATGATCCATTTTAAATATTTAACCATCGGATAATATAGACTATTATTCTAATGTGTTGATTCAATACTAAATCTTAACAAGTTAATGAATCTATTACTCTAATAAGTTATTTAGTTAAAGGTATAATTCCATTAACATAATAGCATAACTATACATTTTGCATAAAAACCTAAATCTATTAAGCTAATAATTAACTACACCATAAAACTATATCTAAACAAATCTATAATAATATAAATAAAACAATAAAGAAATAAATTTATTTAGCTAACTAATATGAATGATTCTTTTTATATGAAAAAAAAAAAGACTTTATTCTAAAAGGTTAATACATTACTAATTAAATCTAAATGTGTTAAGAAGAAAGTCTAATAGCTACTAATCCTAATCAACTAATCTAACTAGCCCTACTAACTAGCTTACTAACCTACTAACCTACCTATCCTACTAACCTACCTATCACTTCCCCCTCTCCTATTCCCAAATCCCACTTGTCAAGTGGGTGAGGTGACATGACACATCTTCAAGATGGAAGATCTATAAAATCAATGGAAAGCATACAATATTCCTTCCTTTAATGAAGCTATTACATAATGAATAAGAGCTCTTCACATCATACTTGATAAGGCTTTCAATATAAACATTGCAACACTCCACAAGAAATGGACCACAATACAAAAGGAATAGCCATGCAACATTAAAGTTGCTCTCACACAACTACACCAAAATAAAGATTTCTCCCAAGCTTTTCCACAATCTTCTTGACTTCAAACCTGCAAATACATGGGGAGAACTATGAGAAGCTCACCTCCCAACCAAGATCTCAAGGAGACCACTCTCGAGCTTGGAGAACCAAGGCTAAACAAGTAACACATCCAAATTCTCACAACCATCATATATGCACAAAACAACAATTAACTCCCAACCAAGGCTTCACAAATGAGTTTTTCAAACCCATTGAAGTAGGGTGAAGGTGGGATTTTCCAAGGAGGAGAATGCCATATCTAGTCAAAATTTTCAACAAGAATTTTTCCATGCCTTTCCAAGGCTACATTGACATTTCTTCCATATACACATTTGGTCATTTCCTCTTCAAGGCAAAAACCACATACATCTTTTTGTCCAATCTTCCCTTATCTCCCCCAAAATTATGATCAAATACAATGGCATGCAAGGGCCCATACACCTTGCATTTTCTCCCTCTTCTCTCCATGAGAAGAGACTCTCACTATAATAGAGAGCCCAACTAACCCCTTCACCCAAGGCCACTTCTTCCCTTTCCAAGGGTGAGTAACGCCTTAAACAGCCATGAACAACACTCCCAAACCAAAGGAATAAGAAATGATACAAAATCAAAATGCATCCCCAACCCAACACACAATAACAAGATCTACATACAATAACACTATGCAAGATTTACATATATGAACTCAATACAAGGTTTACATATATGAACACCATACAAGATTTACATGTTCATAAAACAATAACATACAAGGATAAAATTTAAGAGTATTTCTCCATGGAAAGAATCCACCAACCTTGGTCCAAGAAAAATGGCAAGAATCTGGTTGAGAAGAATCCCTTATCCTTTTCTTTTCCTTCCTCCAACCCTAATTGTCTCTAAAATTAGAGAGTGGGTGAAC
>MU227491.1:3809026-3834230 GCA_018584345.1 Thuja plicata
TTTCAATGTTAGTCAATATGCAAAATTCAATTCTTAAATATACTTTTCATTAAGTAATGCTCAAACATGGTGTTTCCATAATCCTAACATTACGACATATTATTCATGCTATTTCCTAACTTTAAAGAACTATTCATGAAATAATCAAATCTAATCATGATTAAGTCTTTCTCATCAAATCACATATCTAAGCATGTATATCCAAAATCAACAATATGTTCTAGGTTCTAATCCGCATCAGAATATAATCCACATAATATAATCGTCATCATAAATTTTAATCCTTGACTTACAAATGAACATGCGTAAACTGAATCATAAGAACATGAACTCATTAACTCACATGTCACACTAATCATTCTAGATCTTATATAAATCATGATGTAGTTTTATCTAAATTGCATAAACATTAATTTTATCAATTCTAAAAACACCTGAATGGCATAAAATCAAATAACCAATTCCTCAAGTAATAGTTACAAAAATGTCCTGAAACTCAGCAAGATATTTCATCAACTATCCTTTAACCTTCAAAGAATTTCACATCTCGACATAATTCCAATTTCAATTATAGTTTTTTTTTCTCAACAACTCATATCAACATGTGTACCCAAATTGAAACATCTCACCATTCATGTAAGTCAATCATCATAATGTATCATATGGTCAACATCATGAGTATGGAAAGTGTCATAAATTATAAATTATCATCATCTAACATAACCAAAACCCTATCAAAAGGGTAAAACCTCCTAATTCATCAAAATGTAAAGCCAGTTACAAGGTATATCAAAATGGTAATTGGAAAGGCTATGATGGGTTTGGGGTGAGGCCTCACAAAATTCTTCTGTGCTTTTTGGATATCTCAAAATTATTTTTACTGCAGACACATGTGTTTCCTTTGGATTAGAAGAAAATATTGCAACAATCCAAACATTGTGTGCTATATCAAGTCTACTATGAACAACATACCACAATTTACCAATCATGGATTAGTAAAGAGTATTATCCACCTCTTGTGTTTTATCCTCTTTTGATAATTTACATCCAATAACCATAGGTGTTCCAACAGGCTTGGAATTTTCCATACCAAAAGTTTTGAGAGTCTCTTTGATATACTTAGCTTGTATAATATAGATCCCTCAAGTAAGTTTCTATATCTATAGACCTAGAAAGAACTTAATCTCTCCAATCATTGACATTTCAATCTCTTTTCTCATTTCAACAGAAAATCCTTTACATAAAGTGACATTGCCTCCAAAAATAATATCATCAACAAAAATTTCAGCAATCAAAACTTGTTATCATTGTCACATTTCAAGTAAACATTATTGTTATCACCTGTTCTCTGGAATCCTATTTTGATTAGATAAGAGTTCAATCTCACATACCATGATCAAGGTGCTTGTTTCAAACCATATAAATCTTTATGTAACTTACATACCTTGTTCTTGTTTGTGTTCTCAATGAATCTTTCAGGTTGCTCAATGTATACTTCAGTTATTCCATTAAGAAATGTAGACTTAACATCCATCTGATATACCTTGAGTCCTTTGTAAGAAGCATATCTAGAAGTATTCTAACTCCTTCTAGTCTAGCAATAGGTGCAAAAGTATCTCCATAGCCAATACCTTCTTCTTTTGCATAACCTTTTCAAACCAATCTATCTGTATTTTTTATAACTTATCCCATGCTCATTCAATTTGTTTCTAAAAATCCATTTAGTACCAATAAGATTTTTGTCTTTGGGTCTAGGTACTAATGTCCATGTCTTGTTCTTCTCAATTTGATCATACTCTTCTTTCATTTCTTTCATCCAATCTTTATTATCTAGTGCTTCTTTAACTTTCTTTGGCTCAAATGTAGATATCAAACATGTGTTGTCTCTTACCTTTCTTCTGGTCATCACTCCAACATCCTTATTTTCAATAATAATGATTGGGGAATGGTGCCTCCTCACATAATTTGCCAAAATAGGCTCAATAGCTCTTGGTTCTTCAATATCAACATTCAGTTGTTGAACTCCTTGTTCATCTTCCTCCTTGGTAGGTGCTCTTGGTAAGGTATTAGGAACATCAGGTTGAACATATACAAACTTCTCATAATCCTTAGGTTCTTTCTAGCTATCTTCATCATTCCTTTCTCAAAATTCATCAATTCTTACATTTGAACTTTCCACCATCTTTTAGTAACTTTTTTCAAACATTTGTAAGCTTTACTCCTCGGAGAATATCCTACAAATATTCCTTCTCCTTTTGAATAAAACTTTCCTTCTCTAGAACATTTTAAAATATAGCATTTTATTCCAAATATCTAAAAGTAACTAATATTAGGTTTGTGTTCATACCATATTTCATAAGGTGTCTTGTTGGTACCTTTGTTCATTTGTACTCGGTTCAATGTATAAACATCAGTACTCACAACTTCTCTCGAAAAGTTCTATGAAATTTCTTTCTCAATCATCAGTGTCCTAGCACAATAAAAAATAGATATGTTTCTTCTCTCAGCAATCTCATTCTTCTATGGTTTCCTTGGTGCTGACAAATGTCTCTTAATTCCATTCTCATTACAAAACAATGTAAAATCATCAGAAGTAAACTCACCTCATCTATCGGATCTTAGACATTTCAATTGTCTTCCAGTTTCTTTTTCAACTCGGGCCTTATACCATTTGAAATTTTGAATTGCATCAAATTTTTATTTTAAAAAGATTACAGACATCATTCTAGAATAATTATCCAAATATATATATATATATATATATATATATATATATATCTCCATAATAGCTTTGAGTCTTCATGGGTCCACATAAATTAGTATGCACTAAATCCAGAATTCCTTGTGTAACATAAGTCTTGCTAGGAAAACTTGATTTGGTCATCTTACCCATTTGACATTCTTTGCACAAAGCATTCTCAGATTTTTCTAATATCAGTAGTCCTCTCACTCTATTATTCTTACTCACTTTGATTAAGTTGTCAAAATTAACATGAAAAACCTTTTGTGCCATAACCAAACATCTTCAACTTTAGCAAACATGCAACTCTTGATAGAAGTATCAAGATAAAATAAATTACCAATTCACCAAATAACTTAATAACTTAAACAACAATACATCTCATATATATAAATCAATCATTTAAACTCATTAACATAATATTAAAATCAGTTAACACCATATTTAACTCGGATGACACCATATTTAATTAGGAAACCCAATTTGGGAAAAACCTCTGCGGGAATTGTGACCCACAATAAAAATGTACCCTTCTGAAGTACGCTCGGTTAAGAACTTATCCTATTAAAGATTACAAACACATTTTCTAAATGTAACCCTATTAGGGGATTTACCTTAGATCTGTTAAGATCTTCACTCTGTTAAAATTGGTTTTGTTAGAGGTCTTTAAAAATTCTTTTGGAATGTCACCTAAGTCTAGGTTTTACAAATAGGATGGTTAAATCCACTTGGTTAAGAGATTTTTCTATTACAAATACCAATAAGAAATAGTAAACTTTGATCTATAACTATATAAACTACCTTTTCTTGTGTCATATCCTTTATGCTCAATTGATTACTGACATCACATAATCCAATGATCTCTTTCTTAGACTGTAGATTCTTCAATATATTTTTCTCTATTCTACTCGGTAAATGCTATTCTTTGGCTTCTTCTTCTTCTTTGTTCAAATTGCCAGCAACATACACTATGTTTATATTTCTCATTATTTATATAGACATACTTTTTCCTCTTAATATCCTTAATTATATTTTCCATCATTTCCACTCATTCATTTGATCATCTTCTTCATAATTCTCAACTCGGTAAACCATTTCACTTTTACCTCAAAACTTAAAATTTTCTTGGAACTCTCATAATTTGGTTTAACCTCTTGATCTTTACCTTAGATATTCTCATTTAATTTTAAAATTCATAGATCTTATAAAAATCTTCATTTAATTCATATTTTCATCCAACTCATCTTCTCTTAGCATTAAATTTGATCTTATCATCATTAATAATCAATATCCTGTACTCGGTAAAACTTGCTTTGCAACTCGGTAACTGTCTTCATTCACTTCTTGGTGTCTAACTCATCTTCAGTGATTAGTTCTTGAATTTCACTCAGTGTTTAGTAACTGTGAGTGACTCACATATCATTCTACCGAGTGACTTTGTCTATCTTGGTAAAGTAACTATTTCATTCATAACTTTAACACTTTGCAATTTCCAACTTAATCAATCAATTGTACCAATTTGATAACATCAAATATATAGTAGAAAACAACTATATCATCATTACTTCATCATTTTTTGATATTTATTTTTCACCCATTTAACTTATCCTCTTAAGATATGGTAACATAATAAAAATCAATTAGTCAATTGCTTGACATCAATGACAAAACAATAACTGATGTAACCATTTCTACAATCATGATACTCGGTATCACTTAGTCTTCATCATCTCCTTTAGATCCACATCATTTAATCAAAAAAACCCTCATCCATGGTCATGGGAATGAACAAATAACTAAAATTTCCTATTTTTTAAAACAATTTTCTTTTTTGACATATCATATATGGCAGAAAATCCTCTCAATACGAGAAAGAATAAAGTGGAAATGTGATATTTCCAATAAGAAAAATGATTAAAGAAGTGTTATTTCATGGAAATAGGCCTGTAAGTTTTTTCCAAAACAAAGCTTACTATATATGCTTGTATGGAGCCAGGATCTGCAAAAAGGTTATCAGAAACTATCTCCAAAAAATAACCCTCAAAATGTCACGGTGGTGTGGAAAGATACAAAGAAGAGAAAAAATGAAAGAATGAAACTAAAAAAATGATAGTCATGGTCTTCTTCAATAAATAAATCTTGTAGAGCTCCATAGAAACCCTTGGCGCCACACATCAAGATAGAGAAGGTCAAAAGGAAAAAATGTGAAATGGAATTGCAATTAGGGCTTAATATCGCCAAGAGGAAAAGGATTGATTAGTAGTTTTCTTTTCCATGACACACAATTTTATTTATATTAGTCTTTATTAAGTGTTATACTTAATGAATATTAATATAACAATTTTATTTTATATTAATGTTCATTAAGTATTCTGCTTAATAAATATTAATATAAATAAATTGTTATTTTTTATTTTTTCTTTTGCATCAATAAAATATTGGATTAATATTTATTAGATGGCAAGTATAAGTCATCTAATATATATTAAAAATAAATGCAAGGAAAAATAGAAAATAAGTGTCATTGATAATTGAAAACTCAGATTAAGTGGAGTTCGGTATTTGAGAAGAGAGGAGTGTTGTTTGCATGATTTGATGAAGTTTGCATATAGATATAAGTCTTGGAGGTGATTTTATTTTGTATGAGTTATTAATGTAAAATAATTATTGAGTGTTCAATTATAAAATACTTAATAATTATTATTTTTGTATTGCGAAAATAAAGTGCATGGACCCCTTTTCAGTTAGATTGGGAAGAGGGGGTTTTCTTTTTTCTTTCATATTTAGAGAGCCTTTTATGTAGCTATGATGCAATTTTCAGATCAATTATGGTTCCACATCAGTTATGCATGGCTTTGAGAGTGTGCTTTGAGTAGTTATCTTGGTGTTTCTTCTAGTTATGATCCTATTTTTGAGGGGTTTATTCCTACATCTGACCCCATTGAGTTTGCATGATTTCAAGGCATTTTTGAGCAGTTGTTCACCATTTTGGAGGGCTACATGCATGTAGTTTGAGTTTAGAGGAGTTTTTAGGTGGTCAACTATATGTTTCTAGTAGTTTGACCCCTCTTTCTCCTTGATTTTCTCTTATATCTGACCCTTCATGATTTTTGGTCTATATATTCACTTTGGAGCTCATTTTTGGGTGTTCTCTCTTTTGGCCAATTTTTTTGCACATTGCAAATTTTGGCAGATTGTAT
Source organism: Thuja plicata (assembly GCA_018584345.1). Lineage (NCBI taxonomy): Eukaryota > Viridiplantae > Streptophyta > Pinopsida > Cupressales > Cupressaceae > Thuja > Thuja plicata. The sequence goes on from MU227491.1 coordinate 3,814,967, forward strand.
TGAGCACACATTGTAGTAGATTTTTTCATCATCACTTTATAGAGATACAAGCTCCTTCTTAATTGTTTCTTTTTTGTTGAGAATTTATTGTGGGTATTTGATAAAAAATTGTGTATTACCTTCATTTTATCATGCCCCTTTTATTGTTAGATGCAAATTTTGACTAGATTTGTGCAATTTTGTGATTGTTTCCTCCATTTTTGTGTTGCAAATTGAGAAAAAAATCTTGTTTTCCTTTAAAGGCATGATGGTACTAGGACTTGTCATAAGAATAATTTTTTCATAACATGTTTTATTTATATTGTGAGTTTTTTGGCATCTCTAGAGGGCAATTCAGCGAATATTTTGAGCTGCATGTCTAATTATTTATTTGGTCATCACCCATTCGATATTATTTTTTTCATTTCACAATCATTATTTCTATCTCTTTCCTCATTCATGTTTAGTATAGGTGAGTACCATTAAGGAATCAAACTTGTAATCTCAGAGATTTACTCTTGCCATAGGATACCCACAATCTAGGAGTGTTTCCATGTTTCAACAAGATAGCTAGGTTTGACATCTTTCTATAGGCACAATCCTGATTGACAATAATTTTTGGCATGTCTGGTGGGACACCTTGTATTATTTCAATCCAATATTTTCCACCTATTTCTAATTTTTTTGTGTGAAAATCAGTATTAAATCCTTTGGAGAAAGGATCTGCACACACACCTGGTGACTCAAGGAGAAAGATCTAATAGTTTTGAGAGATCAAGTGCTAACATTTCTCAAATCAATTTTATATATTAATTTCTAGCTTATCATATGAATAGAGATGCTAATTTTTTATGGGCAACATATATACCCACCATCATATTATGAGAAAGATATTCATGAGGCTCCTTATCAACCATATTAATACAATTAGAATGTCAATTTTTATCCAAAAAATCTATATGTTTATCAAACCAATATTTCTGCTCAATCTCCTTATCAATCTCAAGATCGTCAGATTCAACATGAAATCCAAGAGTTTAAAGAGCTTAAAATGTAAAATGACATATGCAAGATATGTTGCAGGATTTCACCGGGAAGATAGATGAAATTAATAGGCAGGAATAAGTCTAGTTACAGCTAGAGGAACACTCCTATCAAGCTTCTCTTCATGAGAAGGAGGAGTTGGCTCATCAAGACCAAATTCATAAGGAGGAAATGGTAGCTAAATATGGGGAGAGGGGAATTTTTTTGTAGATTTGTTAAAAGATAGGCTAGATGTACAAAAGAAGCAACATTAAGAAAACCTTGCAAGATAGTTGGAGGCCCAATAGACACGATATGAGGAAATCCTTGCAGGAAGAGAGCAGAAACTATAGCAACAAAAGTGGAAAAGTAGAGAGGATCTTCAAACAAAATTAGCATCACATGAGTAATTTCAAGAAAAAGAGCTAAAGGAGAACAATGAGATAATCAGGGTCATACATACTATAGCTAAAAAGTGTGAGGAGGCACAAGATTCAACATGAAGAAACTTTTCACAGAGAGATGGAAATGTTACCCAATTTTATGTTCAAATCAAATTGCTTGATATTGTTAGCCTAATTACTAGGTGAGCTACTAAATAACCTAGTTTGCACATTATTAGTGATGTGAATTAAGTTTGTGTTCATTTCTTGAGCCAAAAAAAAAGTACATAAAGGGGAGAATCAGACTAAGATATCTAGGAAATGAAATGATATATACATTGGATCATATTCATATTCTGAGCATAAATGCTAAAATGTGTTGGAAAGAGAGTAAAACATTCATCTAAGCTCACACACGCCATGAGCATAGCCAACTCCTAGAAATATATGGCTAACTACATATGTACATAAATAAAATGAACATAAATGAGAGGGTACTAGACATTTCCTGAAGGAAGGAAGAGAGGATGACCCGGGGTGACTTCAATATGCTCCTATTGGATCCAGAACCTACAAGAAAGAGAAGAAATGGGTTTAGATCCAATGGATCTAAGAAATGCATGATAACCAAATATCTACACACTGCTACATTCATGCATGCATGAAATCATCCATATATCAGAAGGAGGGAACCATGATCTAGGCATGAACATAGTCACAATAATGTTGCAGAGGAAGGAAGGATACCATGTTTTTCTAATTTGTTTGTTCCATGTGAAGGTATAGAAGAAGCGGTTTTATTACATTTATATGTGATAAATTCCCTTACTCATGCATAGGAAGTCTTTAAGGGGAGCCATCATAGGCCACCTTTAAATAACAACTATACATGGGGAAGAACACTTACGAAGGTGAAGATCCTCCACAAGAATAATGGAAGATGTAGCTCTGTAATGTGGGTGTTGTCAAGTATCCCTCAAAGCCCTTGATAGAGCCCACATGATAGGGAAATAACACCCATGATTGGATTCCATAACCTCTTAGTACCGTACATTGAAATTGGTTAGGATTATCAGAAGCCACATCAAAAATAGGTTTTTTGATTATCCTAACGGTCAAAAGGAAGATCATTGATCTAGAAGGAGAAAACATAATGAATCAATAATAACCATGGAGCATTCAAAATACATAAGACAAGGTACAGTTGTTGATGACAATTATTCAATTGTGTATTGTCATTGATGTTTACACAAGTATAGTGATGTTTACATGAATATCTAATCCTATCCAAGCACAGCCAGTTCATGCCAAGCATGCTCAAGCATTAAAGAGGATGAAAGTGTTTTTCAGTTCTAACCAAGTTCACTCAGGCATTACAGTGTTGGTCATGCATTGAAGGATTTCAGTGTTGTCCGAGTAAAATAGTTAGTGTCAGCCAACTAACAGTAGTTTATATTTTATGGATAATTGGTTATATGCAGTCAATAGACATGAGTTTTATTATTTATTTGGAAGGATATAAAGGTTGACTTGACAAGGCTTATCATATATATATATATATATATATATATATATATATATAAGGTCAAGTTTGGATTGAATATGAGTGGGTGGAAGTGTGTGTTTATGATATGAAGAGTGAAGGAGAAATCAGATAGGATTCTGATTAAGGACAAAACAAAGAGGACTACAATAGAATATCTGATTAGTGAGGATCAATTATTTAATCCAGAATAGAGATCTAAATCAGCAAAGACAAGTTCTTATCAAAACAAGTCAATCCATTGTTACTTTCTAACAATTGTAGCAGTGATCAAAATCTCTTAACAGAGTAGACTTAACTCTTTTGTAAAACCTCTCACAAGGTGACATTTCTACATTGAAGTGTTTAAAGACATCTCACAAGGCCACTCATTACAGGGTGATTAAATCCTCTAACAAGTTCACACCTAACAGTGTGTTACTTTAACCTTTAACATGGTTGGCTCCTAACAGGGCTCACTTTAGAAGAGTGAAAAATAGTGACTAGTTGCAATTGGTGGGTTTTTCCTATATTGGGTTTCCATATTAAATCTTGGTGTTACCTGTGTACATTTCGTTTTCTTTATGGTTTATGTTTCTGCAATTAATTACTAAAGATAATCATAGTCAATATCTTAAGATTTTCTATGTTAACCGAGTGACATTAAAATATCTCTGTTAACCGACCAACAGTGACTGGATTTTTTAAGACATCTAAGGGACTTGGATTTTTTTTTTGTGGTAACTGATTCACCCCTCCTCTCTCAGTTACTCAACTCATTTCCAACAATTGGTATCAGAGCACCAAGTACATTTAGGGAAGGTTTCAAGGCCTAAGATAAAGATCAAAGATTTCTTACAGAAGGGAGATCCCGAAGCTTAACAAAGACAATTTTGCAGCATGACAAGATCTAATGAGACTACATCTATCTACCATTGGAGATACTGGTTTACAATTCTTGGACCATAAGTATGTGGAACCACTGAGACCTTTGACTATGGATCAGATGATAGAAATGAAGCATCACAACATAATGATGATTGATATAGCCTCTGCACTCATCTATTCCAAATTTGATGAAGTCAAGGACTGGCCTACTACCTTTGATATGTGGAAAAAACTGCATGATATTCATGGAGGAGATTTCAAAGTAAAGAGAGCCAAAGAAGAAAGTCTCTGAAGTCAATTTGATCTGATGAAAATGAAAGAAGGAGAGGACATTAAAAATACAATGAAAGAATCAAGAAAAGTGTCAGTGCCATCAGATTTTTCAGTGGAGTAATTGAAGACACAACAGTGGTTAGCAAGGTATTGAGAACTTTACTTCCTATCTATGTAATTATAGTTTCAACTATTCAAGAAATGAGATGCAGTAATGGTATAACTTTAGATGGATTGATTGGGAGATTATCATCTTTTGAGTTGGATAACTTTGAACATTACTCTCCTAATCTTGGAAATATTGAGTATACATTCAAAGCTAAATTAAACCTTGGAAAGATGAAAGGAAAATAGATTGACAGTGATAGTAATGATGAATCTGATGATGAAGATCTAGAAATCTTTGAAGCATTACTTGTAAGGAGAGATACAAAAGGAAAAGGATAGTACAAGGGAATAATACCATTAATTTTTTTTTCATGTGATGAGGTTGGTCATATTGTTGCTAAGTTTCCAAACAAGGAAGACAATGGTGAGAAAAAGTTCAACAAGTATAAAGGCAAGAAAGATTACAAGAGATACAAAAGCTACAAAGACAAAGGTAAGAAATCTTGTTACATTGCTAAAGATTCTAATAATGATGAAGAGAAGATGAAACGGTTTATATTGTTGTTAAGGATGAGTCGAATAATGAAGACAATGAAAAGACAACACTATATTCTCATATTATCAATAATGATACTTGGATAATTGATAGTGGTTGTTCTCACCACATGACTGGTGATAAAACCAAATTTGAACATCTTGATCACTATGATGGTGGGAGTGTCAGTTTTGGGAATGATGAACCCTTCTATGTAAAAGGTAAAGGTTGTATTTCTTTAACATAAGGAATCAAATGTGATAATTCTTATTGGGTTGAAGGACTAAGGAGTAATATACTAAGTGTGGCATAGCTGAATAACATTAGTTTCAAGGTAGAATTCATGAATAGTAAGGCCAAGATCCTGGATGGTAATGGAAACCTAGTTGGAACTGGTAGACAAACTAATGGTAATCTATTTTATCTTGATCTCAATGAAAGTTCATGTTTTATTGAACAAGTAGAAGAAAGCTGGTTATGGCATAAAAGGTTATGTCATGTCAACTTTGATAACCTGGTTAACATAAGAAAGAATAAAAGAGTAAGATGAATTCCTATTCTGAAGAAACTTGAACTAGCAATATGCAAACAATGTCAAATTGGGAAGATGGGAAAAACTAGCTTCAAGAGCAAGAACTACAGTGCATAAGAATTTTTTGAATTGGTACATGTTGACATATGTGGACCAATTGGAACAACAAGTTACATAGGTGAGAATTATTTCATTCTATTTGTTTATGATCATTCTAGAATGATGACTTTTATGTTTCTCAAAGAAAAATTAAAAGCTTTTCAGAAGTTCAAATGGTACCTAGCCAGAGTTGAAAAAGAAACATGAAAGAAATTGAAATGTTTAAGATCTGATAGAGGAGGAGAACTCATTTCTAATGAATTCAATGAATTCTTCAATGAAAGAGGAATCAAAAGAAAAGTATCTACCCTTGGTACTCCACAATAGAATGGTATAATAGAAAGAAGGAACAGATCCATTATGGATTATTCAAGAACCTTGATGATTGAAAAGAATGTTGCTGCCAAATAATGGAAGGAATCCATCAGCACTACAATTCTCACCTTAAACTGAGTTCAACTGACGAAAGGTACTGAGAAGACACCTTTTGAATTATGGTATGGCTATAAACCTAATGTTTGTTATTTGAAAGTATTTAGAAGTAAATGTTACATCTTGAAGGAAGAAAGAAATGGAAAATTTGATGTAAAAGATGATGAAGGTATATTCCTAGGCTACTCCTATAAAATCAAAGCATATCAATGTTTGAATCTTTCTACTCATAAAGTCATAGAAAGTGTCCATGTAAGGATTGATGAGTTTGCAGAAAGAGGTGAAGAACAGAGCAGTAAAGAGCCTCAGGATTAAAAAAACTTTGTATATTATGAACCTAATACTATACCTAAGACACAAGCAATGGTTATTGGATAAAATCCATGTCAACCATTGAATTCATCTGCACAAACCCAAACAATTCAACCTAAGTTGCAACCTGTGCAACCTGAGCTGTTGGTAGAGGAAACTGAGTCACAGACTGAAGAGACTAAGTGATGGAAAGAGGGAACTGAGTCACACTCAGAGGCACCTGAGTCTCAGACAGAGGTGTCCAAGTCTCAGATAGTGGAACTTGAGTATCAGAAAAAAGAACAGAAAACAAATTTTTAGCATGGTGAACCCAATGGAACAAGCCCAGAATCAAGAAGGAAGGATCCTGTACTTGCAAAATATGTTAGAAGGCATCATGCACTAGAAAAAATAATTGGAGATCAAACAAAATGTGTAATGACAAGGAAAAAAATTAAAGGTACATGTTTTCTTAGTGAAGTTGAGCCTATAACTATTAAAGATGCATTGAATGATGAAACATGAATTGAAGCAATGAATGAAGAGATTAAGCATATAGAAAAGAACAAAACCTGGACTCTTGTACCTAGACCAAAGGATATGAATGTGATTGGGACTAAGTGTGTTTTCAAAAACAAGATGAATGAAAAAGGAGAAGTTTCCAAAAACAAGGCAAGATTAGTATGTAAAGGATATGCTCAAGAAGAAGGTATTGATTATGGAGAAAATTTTTCTCCTGTTGAAATACTTGAAGGAGTATGAACTCTCTTGGAATATGTTGCACACAAAGGATACAAGCTATATCAAATGGATGTAAAATATGCATTCCTGAATGGAATTATTGAAGAGGAAGTCTATATTGAGTAACCTAAAGGTTTTGTAGATCCTAACAAAAGGAATATGGTTTGTAAATTACACAAAGTAGTGTATGGACTGAAGCAAGCTCCTAGAGCATGGTATGAAAGACTGTATGGTTACTTTATAAGCATTGGATTTCAGAGAACTAATGACAATAGTAGCTTGTCTATCAAAGAAGGACCTCAAAACAAGATATTGTTAGTAGAAATATTTGTTGATGACATATTGTTTACTTGATATGATGACTTATACAAATCATTCTTAGAAGCTATGAGTAAGGAATTTGAAATTTCTATGTTTGGTGAAATCAAATTCTTTGTTGGTTTACAAGTTTATCAGATGAGGGATGGTATCTATATTACCCAGTCTAAATACATCAAATAGATACTGAATAAATTTGGGATGGAAGAGTCTAGACCAGTTGGAACACCTATGCCTAGTGGACATAAGTTGTCTAAGTATGATGATTCAAAGGAAGTAAACCAGACTACCTACAAATCCATGATTGGTAAACTTCAATGTGTTATTCACACCAGACCTAATATTGCACTAGAAGTTGGTATTGTTGCAAGGTTTTCAGCTAATCCTAGGGAGAATCATCTGATGGCTATCAAAAGGATTCCGAGATATCTTAAGGGTACTGAAGATTATGGATTATGGTATAAGAAAGAAGGAAACTTTGATTTGAACACTTTTACTGATGTTGATTGGGCTAGAAGTGTTGATGAAAGAAAGAGCACAAGTGGTGGAGCATTATTTCTTGGAAAAAGGTTAGTCTCTTGGACAAGAAAGAAACAAAACTGTATTTATCAATCTATAGCAAAAGTAGAATATGTTGTTGCAGCAGTAAATTGTTCAAACATCATATGGTTCAAACAATTGTTGTTAGGTATGAAGGTGGAAATTAGAGAACCAATCATTATCTATTGTGACAACACCAGTGCTATTAATATTTCAAAGAACCCTCTGATGCATACTAAGACTAAACATATTGCAATAAAGTATCATTTCTTGAGAGAATTGGTTCAGGACAAGAAAGTTAGATTGGAATATGTGAACACTAAAGAACAAATTGGACAAATAGTCACAAAACCATTACCTCAGGATGCATTTTTTTATCTTAGAGGAAAGCTAGGGGTAATTCCCCTAACCGAGGCTCACTAAAACATAGTTTAGTGATGCATCATCTGAGCTATAGAAAAAACTTACCATGTTGATGCAGATATTTAGAGCTTATTGCATATGAATTAGTACAGACAGGTACATTACAACTTCATTGGATATGTCAGTTGGTGTCTTTGGCATTGGTTGTCAAAGAGGGAGAGATTACTGTATGTCATAATGGTTAGTGAAAGAGAGAGAGATTACTGTATGTCATAAAGATTACTGATGGAGAGATTGATGACAGAGGGAGAACATTATCAAAGGAAGAGATAAATGTAAGATGGATTTTTTGGATGAGAATCAGAATGGAGCTAAGGAAATTAATAAAAATTTTATTCTTATGTCTGTTGCTCTATAATTCTTTGTATTATGACATGTTGTGTTGCCATCAATGCCAAAGAGGGAGATTGTTGATGACAATTATTTAATTGTGTATTTTCATTGATGTTTACACAAGTATAGTGATGTTTACACAAATATCTAATCCTATCTGAGCATAGTTAGTTCATGCCAAGCACTCTTGGGAATTAAAGAGGATCAAAGTGTTTTTTGGTTCTAATTGAGTTCACTCTAGCATTACAGTGTTGGTTAGGCGTTGAAGGGTTTCAGTGTTGACCAAGTAAAATAGTTAGTGTCAGCTGACTAACAGTAGTTTATATTTTATGGATAATTGGTTATATGCAGCTGACAGACATGAGTTTTATTATTATATTTGGAAGGATATAAAGGATGACTTGACAAGGCTTATCATATATATAAGGTCAAGTTTGGATTGAATATGAGCATGTGGAAGTGTGTGTTTATGATATGAAGAGTGAAGGCAAAATCAGATGGGATTCTGATTAAGTACAGAAAACAGAGGATTGTAACATAATATCTAATAAGTGAGGATCAAGTATTTAATCAAGAATAGAGATCTGAATCAACAAAGATAGTTTCTTATCAAAACAAGTCAATCCATTGATACTTTCGAACAATTGTAGAAGTGATCAAAATCTCTTAACATAGTAGACTTAACAGTCTTTTGTAAAACCTCTCACAAGGTGACATTTCTACATTGAAGTGTTTAAAGACCTCTCACAAGGCCACTCCTTACAAGATGATTAAATCCTCTAATAGGGTCACACCTAACAGTGTGTTATTGTAAACTTTAACAGGGTTGGCTCCTAACAAGGCTCACTTTAGAAGAGTAAAAAATAGTTACTAGTTGCAATTGGTGGTTTTTCCCATATTGGGTTTCCATGTTAAATCTTGGTGTTATCTGTGGATATTTCATTTTCTTTATGTTTTATGTTTCTACAATTAATTACTAAAGATAATCATATTTAATATCTTAATATTTGATATGTTAACCGAGTGACAATAAAATATCTGTGTTAACCGAGCAAGAGTAACTAAATTGTTTAAGACATCTAAGGGAATTGGATTTTTTTTTTTGTGGTAACTGATTCACCCATCCCCTCTTAGTTACTCAGCTCATTTCTAACAACATTAATGGTGCATGAGGACATCTTTCAATCAAATTCATGATGAAACATCAATGGTGTATGAAGACACAAGTAAAATATAGCAAATGCATGATACATATGAAGTGTTCTGTAAAATCATCATAGCATAGCATAGCGGATCTCAGCATTGAAGATGGGAATATTCTAGATACACAAAAATAATGATGCATGTGTCAGTCATATACGTGCACCTCCAAAGTTCAGAACAACAAAAGGTATGATGTTTTGCATATGAATCTATACATCAAGTACATGCATATAATGTTTGAGCAAGTAATAAAATAGCAATATGGGGCAACATATAAATTTAAAAGTTAGCATAATTTATATGTTGCACATGGGAAAAGGTGCTTCCCATATGAGATCTAATTAAGAAAAGATGATATGCATGTTAAAGAATCTATATATAGCTTGTTAATACAACAATAGAACATTCAGAGAGGCATCTAGCAATAAGATAAATGATGCATAACAGAACTTACAAATGAAATATAGTGTCTCTTTCAAGCAACATAACAAGAAAATATGTTGTGAAAAACATTAAAAAGATCCTATGTACGCCCATAAATAGAAACAAAGTAACAAAATCGAGTCAAAACATTGCAAAATACATCTATAGACAACATTATAGCATCAAGGCGCCACTTCCTATGGAAGCAAAAGAGGGAAATATGTTCCAAAATCAACAAAAAATAGTCATATCCCACGACCAAATGGAGATAATAGAAATGTAAGATGAACATGATAAGTATTTTAATCAAGTGCTAACAACAATAGAGGTCATGGTGCCACTTCGTGTGGAGCCAAATGACATCTTTCCTCTCTTAAGGTGCATAACAATCAAGATTGAAACAATAAAGAAGCATCACCAGAATAACATTATGCAAATCAAGATCAAAACAACAAACCAAGATGTTCTCTATAACCCACAACCTTCAACAAAGGTTAAGACAAAAAAACACCACTATAATTATAATATTTCTAGCAAGTGTAAAACAAACACAACATCATAATCCCTAATGTATGTTGGTTAAGATAGAATGGATACATCAAAGAATGAGAGAACATCAAGTAGTCATAGCCCGTGCCATGAAGTTCATAGAAAGATAATCTTTCCAGAGGTGTTTCTATCATACAAAAATAGTATTGTTATGCCATGATGTCTTCTTCCATGGATTTTAAACAAGCATTGCAAGATGAAAATAAGTTTTGATGCCCTAGTTTAACCACGAGTTTTCAAAGACTAAAACAACAATATCAAATCAATGTGTCAAGTGTTTAAGGCATGAAAGAAGAGACAGATCTTGTGGCCTCTTATCACACATGATAGGCAATACAAAAATTCAAAATAACAAATCCCCATCAATAATCCAAAGATGCAGACCAAAGGCAGCTCGATGGAGGAGAATATGCAGAGAGAAGAGCATGTTTTCACCTAATAAATAAAAATGCAATGAATGAAAGACTTACCATGGATTAATATTGCTTTCAAACTCCAGAAAATCCATGCAAATCGATCAAGAATAGAAACCTTCCCAAAATGGTGCTTTCTTTCCATTTACAGCTAGGGCATCAAAACCCGCATTTTTATCTTGCAGATTGAAAAGTGGTGATGTCAATTAAGTTGGGGAATGTTTTTAATGTTTGAACATAGGATAAATAATTTGTTTAAATATGTGATATATTCTATGGTAAGGTGGGGGTTGTATTATTAATATTTTTTAATGCTTTAAATGTGTCATTTAGGGGAGAAATTAAAATTGTAAATACATACCCTAGGTCCTAGGTATCATGGCTATTTTAATACCATATCTCCTATCAATCTCTCTTAGGGTCATTGATTAATTAAAATGGGATATGTCTAATTGTAAAGTCGTGCATATTCTTGTCATTGTAAATATTTTCCCAATGATATTTTATAAATCATTTTGGGCAAATATCACCTATCATGCATGATTAGTGGAGGAGATAGATTCAGTTTGGTAAGAGGATTATGGTTAAGGCATGATTCTAAATTCTCTTTCTCACCTATCCCTACAAATTTGGGAACCTGACATCCAAATTTGAGCAATGTTTTGGTGGACCTAAAAATGCAGATTTTCAGATATGCCCTTGCATCCAGTTCTAGATTTGGTGGAGTTAGACATGGTGATTTCCAGAATCCTTGGAAATGCATATTTTGGGGGTTCTTGCCTATTTATACCCCTCTCATTTTTGTGATAGTAAATTATTTCATTCTATCTCACTCTGAGATTTGAATGCTTGTAGCTCTGAGAAGTAGATTTTTTTCCTCAGCTCCTTTTGGTTGAATACATAACAAAGATCATATTTTTCCTATTGTCTTCTAAATTATTTAAAGAGTTTTGGTCAATGTTATTGTGATTTATGTTAATCCTTTACTTGAAATATTTTTCATTTGATGTTTAGAAAGCACATACTATTGCCTAAAGTCTGATTTGTGTGCTCTCATAAGTCTTTGAGTTGTGAAATTCACTCATTTACAATTTTCACCTTGTTATTCTCAAAAGCAACACTATAAGTACGAAAAATATGTGAGTTCCAAGTTGTGTTTAAATCATATTGTGAGTATTTTACAATCTTTGGATCTTCAAAGTTTTGGTGAATCACTAGGTTTTAAGTCTAGTTTTTCAACTCTCTCTCTCTCTCTCTCTCCAAAAAATTTTAGTTCAGTTTAAGGTGATTCAAGGGGAATTCGGCCCTTAATCCAGAGGTCTAATTACATTATAGGTTCCCCACAACCTAGAATTATTCCCATGTTTCATAGGATTTTTGAGTTCCATGCTTAGCTCTTTCGGGTGCAATCCCCTAGTGACAACAATTTTTGGCACGCCTAGTGGGACAAACTTTTGAGCTATTATTCTAGAAATTTTCATATGATTTTTTGTTTGGTATGAGTAGTAGCTATGTTATTATTGTGATTTATGAAGTATCATACTTGGTGACTCTAAACTTGTTTTATGTAGATCAGTCTTGTTAGCACATGAATGGGATACCAACCAGGCAAAGCAAGAATCCTTTTGAATACAGGGAGCTACCTTCATCTAAGAAGAGAGAAAAGGTAGCCAAGAGCACTCAACCCCATCCTAGTGCATCTTAGCCTACTACTTCCAGTCATATCCCTTCAAGAAGTCCTTTTATCCCACCACTCCCTATATTATGTCAAGTGCTCCCAGCAGTTCCAATTCTCCCAAATCCACCTATGGCCAGAAATCAACCTTTTGTGGCTTTTAACCAAGGTAGTCATCTAAATTTATAGCAGCATAATGACATACCCATGGGAGCCCTTAAAATCTTGCCCATTTTTACCAGAGAGGATCATACCTCAGCCATTGAACATATAAGAGATGTCGCATCCCTCTGTGGTCTTTATCACATCACTCATGATGATGTAGTTGTTAGGTTATTAGCAACATCATTTAAGGGTAAATCTTTGCAATGTTTTAGGGTTTTAGTAGTTAACTCTATATCAACTTGGGATGATCGAAGTGTTGCCTCAACTACCTAGTTTGAAGATAAGTCTGACCATCTTTCTTTAGTAGAGAATTTGACTACCATAAAGAGGGCACCCTAGGAGCATATGATGGAATTAAATTTTAGTTCCAAAGGACATGGAAAAGAATCCTTGTAGCCTCAGTAATTCAAACCAACATTCTTTGAGGTCCCTTAATATTGATATTTCTATAATGATCTAGTCTATGGGAGGGGATAACTTACCAGAAGCCATTAATATTGCAATAAGAGATGAGAATAGTCTCATCCAAGCTGGGAAAATAGCCCCAAGGCCTCTAGTGCCTTTCTTTAAAGAATTGCAACCTATTCCTAAAGTAATCCTGGCCTTGGCCTCTATCCCACCTATCCCAGCTCCAATTGTAGACCAGTCCCAAGAGCTTAATGAGATCAAAAAGACCTTTCAAAGTGTTACTAATGAGTTGGTTAGTCTTAAAAGGTAGCAGTTTCAGCCTCATTAACAACCCTACCAGCAGCCTTACCAAGCTCCATATTAGGCCCAATATCAACAGAATAGACCTCCTTACCTCTCAGGATAGCAAGGAAAAGCAAGGAACTATAACCAAAGAATGAGCCAACCCTATAATCCTAATATTTTCTAGTGCTTCCAAAGAACTTGGTCCTGTAGAAAAGAACAATTTTGGCCTAAGATTATGAGTGGAATTGCCCATGCAACTAACAACACATTCAAGGAGTTTGTCCCAATAGATTTGGTCAAACCCTTGTGGCACAGAACAATGTTATGACATAGTTAGAAGTACCACAAGAGCCTCAAATATAGCAGAATCAGTTAGCTGGCCCAAGTGAGCACAGTGCACCTGATGTGGCTCTCATGAATTGGCAGAGCGAGGATTTCTGTGGGGTTATCTCTTTCCCCAATAAAAACCAAAATTATGCTCCAATTTTAGCTAATACAAGGTCTAAGAAGAGGGCTATGGAGGAAGAAAAAATAGTTTCAAATAACCAGTAGACCCTAGTGGCGATTTCTCAACCTGAGGTTGTTTAAATCTTGCATCGAGGATAATCTATACCAGCCAAGGAGTCTGTGAAAGCAGTGGGATAGCCTGTGCCAATACAAATAGAGATGGCTATAGGAAAATGATAGCCAAAGGTAATCATGGGTTCCTTCAATATTGTAGAACAAATGAAGAGACTTCAATAAGTGTGCCCATGTTAGATACTTTAGCCATCCTTGGGCAAAAGGAATTATTTTTTGATGCTTTGTCTAAGATTGCACTAAAATATGTTTCAGAGAAACCTAAGCATCTGATTGTTGATGTTCCTCGAAAGAATCAAAAAGATGTAAAAGCTAGCCTGCAACCCACAAGTAATCAACAAACTCCATAGGTCAAGCCTCCTCCTTTCTATGTCACTCTTTTTATTGGAAATTTTTTAAGTATAACTGTATGATTGACTCAGGAGAAAGTAGCTCAGTTATACCTAAGAAATTCGTTGACACCTGAGGGTTATCCTATGAGCCTATTGATAGAATTGTTGTCCAATTAGATGGTTCATTGGTCAGTATAGTTGGAGTCATCAAGGATCTAAGCCTCACCTTGCATGAGTTTCCCAACTTCTCAATTCCCCAAGATATCTAATTTATTGATCTACCACCCTACTTTTCCATTTTCCTTAGGAGAGACTTTACTGCCAAGGTAGGTGGGTATCTTTCTTCAGGTTGGTCTCACTTATATTTAAGAACTAGGTATGGTAGAAAGGTCAAAATCAAGTCAGAAACCTTTGCAAGCGACCATGTAGAGCCCTACACACCTATCCCCATCAATGCCAACCTAATCTTCCATGAACAAGAACTTGTTTTCTCAGAACCATGCACTACTACTGAGAATATCCTAGATATTGCCTTGGATGAATGGGAAGAAGAGAACCTAGAGGATGATCCCTTTAGGAACATGGAGGTGTCTGGCATAGGGATGTATATCATTCATGAAAATAATTTAGTGATCCCAAATTTGATGAAGAAAGAGGATTCAAAGCAACAAAAGAATGACCTATGGCAGTTATTCTTTGATGGTGCTAGAAGCAAGATCGGTGTCGGAGAGGGGCTATACTTATTTTTCCAGAAAGGAAAGGGTACTATCTTGTTGTATGTTTTTCCTTTAGTTGTAATAATAATATAGTAGAATATGAGGCTTTGATTCATGGATTAGAGTGGGCCAAAAAGAGGGGTATCAAATGTTTACAAGTCTTTGGTGACAATGAGATAGTAGTCGATAAAATTTTTAATACTAACCTCACCAAAAATAATGTGCTTAGAATGTATAAACACAGAGTTTGGGACCTAATTGAAGGCTTTGATGCTTTTAATCTAATTTTTGTTCCAAGAAATCAGAACAAGAAAGAAGACAAGTTGGCTACTATGGGGGCCAAATATGACATTCCTAAAGAAGTAAAAAACACAGAAGTGCAACAATATGTAAAGATCCTTGTAAGACCTTCAGTCCCAAATAATTAGGTAAGATGGAAAATCTTTGAAAGTGATGAATAGATACTAAATTTATTGATGGAATTAGCCGAGTTTTCTAATGCTAATCAAAGTAAACATGCCCATAAATATAATGATCATATATTGTTGTTAAAAACTAACAAATTTCCCAAAGGGTTGGTCACCCTTGAGTCTATTTTTAACTCTAATGATTAGTTTACGGGAGAAAAGGGAAGCACAAAAGTAAAAGAGAACACTACCAACCAGTTGAAATACTTTGGGATAAGTTCCTAAAGCTTGGAAAGGTATGTACACAGTCCAAACAACAAGATTTTGTTTCATTATGCCAAGAATTCAGTGATGTATTCGCATGGAAGTACCATGATTTAAAAGGATTTGATCCTCATTTATCCCAACACACCATTGAGATTGAACTTAATGCTAAGCTTGTTAGACAGAAACAAAGGCCTATAAACCCTAAGTTAGAAGGGCTCATGAAAACTGAGTTAAGCAAGATGATTGAGGCTAACATTATATTTCCTATCAAACATACTTCCTGGGTTTATAACTTGGTTCCTATCAGGAAGAAGAATGGTGAGATCCGATCACATGTGGACTTCAAATCTATAAACCGAGCCTCACTGGAGGATAACCATCCATTTCCCTCTATGGAACAGATACTACAATTGGTATCAGGGTCTAATAGGTTTCTATTGTTAGACAATTTTTTTGGTTATAACCAGATCTTGGTGAAAGAGGAGGATCAATACAAAAATGCCATTACAACTAAATGGGGCACCATGGCATATAGAAAAATGCCGTTTGGGTTATCTAATGTTGGTGCCACTTTCCAAAAAGCCATGGAGATAGCATTTGTTGGCTTAATGTACAAGTTTTTCCTAGTTTACCTAGATGATATAACTATTTTCTCAAAAAATACTAATGAGCACTTGGTTCATTTAAAGCAGATCTTTGAGAGGTGCAGAGAATTCAATTCTCCTTGAACCCCAAGAAGTGCATTTTTTATGTTCATGAAGGAAGAATTCTAGGGCATATTGTTTCCAAAGAGGGTACAAATATTGACCCTGAAAGGATAAGTGTGATCCTTGCACTACCATTGCTAGCACATAAGAAGGGGCTACAAAGTTTCCTGGGGAGAATAAACTTCCTAAGGAGATTTATCCTAAATATTGCAACATTGTTGAAGCCCGTGACATAGATGCTAAAAAATAATGTTGCCTTTCATTGGATAAGTGAAGCTCAATTGAATGATTATGAGCAGGAGAAACCAATGGCTTTCTATATCCAATGATTGGATGGTTATGAACTGAACTATACCCCTATGGAGAATAATCTCTTAGCATCGGTAAGGAGTTTGAAAAATTTTAGACATTTTCTTTTGAATAATGCAGTTCATCTTATGGTTGGCCATCCCTGCATTAAATATTACCTCTTGAACAAATATTTGAACCATAAGAGAGAAGGTTGGATTACTAAAGTAATGGAATACGATGTTCAAATCAAAGTCACTAAGTTAGTAAGAGGAAAAGGAATATGTGAGAGAATAGAAGAAGAAAAAGAAGACAACAATCAACAAGAAGCAGATATTGTCCTAATAAATCAGAATGCAGTCCCATAAGTTGGACAATAGAGATAAAGCATTATATCCTGACTGGTGAGTGCCCCCAAATCTGTGACAGAGCCAAGAGAAGGTATTTATGGCTGTAATCTGCTCATTTTTCATTCTGGAGGGTATTTTATATAGAAAATATTACAATGGTGTCCTATTGAGGTGTGTTGACCCAGATCAGATGGACAGAATTCTTGAAGAATTCCATAATGGAGCATTCAAAGGCCATTTTTTGCAAGAACTACTACTCTAAAAATAATGAGAGTGGGATATTACTGGCCTAATATACACAAAGATGCCTTTGCCTCGGTAATAAAATGTAAAAATTATGCTTTATTTGCAAGCAAGCAAAGGTTGGCAGCGTTACCACTACACCCTATTAAGGTAGAGAAACCTTTCATGAAGTGGGAGTTAGATTTCATTGGCCCCATCAACCCACCCTCCAGTTTTGGTCACAAGTGGATCCTCACCACCATAGATTATTTCACTAAGTGGGAAAAGGCCATAGCACTAAAGGATGCAACTAAAGGATTTGTCCTCGGATTCTACCAAGACATGGTAGAAAGATTCAGAACATCTGACTCCATTTTCTCAGACAATGCACTAGCCTTCCTAGGAATGAAGATTTTAGAATGGGAATTGAATCATAACATCATCTTGAATACTTCATCTAATTATTACCCTTAGGGTAATGGTCAAGTAGAATCGACAAATAAGAACTTGATCAGAATCATCAAGATAACTATTGAAGGGAATTAGAGAAATTGGCAAAACAAGTTGAAGCTGGCCTTGTGGGTGGATAGAATAACCCCTAAGAGATCCATAGGTAACTCTCCATAATTCCTATTCTATGGGAAGGAAGCTAAAGTTCCTATTTCCATTTAATTACCTACTTTTAATTTAATCAAGGAAATTGAATTGGTACAAGAAGATTCCATGCAAGTAAGACTTGTTGAACTGGTGGAACTTGAGGAAACAAGAAAAGTAGCATTAGAAAACCTAGAAATCCATCAGGCTTAGATGAAGAAAACCTTTGAAAAAAGGTTCATTCCTAGGGTTTTCAAGGAGGGAGACTTGGTCTTTAAGTGGGACAAGTTGAATAATAAACCTAGGAGGCACACTAAGTTTGATTCAATCTAGAGTGGGCCCTTCATGGTCACAGGGTGTAAAGCCCATAAAGCCTTCCAGTTGTCTTCCATAGAAGGAGAAGAATTTCCCATTCCTATAAATGGGATTCACCTCAAGTCATGTTATTGAGGTCAAACTACTACCCATGTATAATAGTGGTCAGTGTAACCACCTAGACTTGGTATGCTCTGACTATAGACCCTATTAGCCCTAAGTGTGATCATTCTCCCAATTATGTCCAAACAACCCTATTAATACTTGGTATAATTCATTCGAATCAGATTTAATCTCCTAAGTGATCTAATCACTAATTTACATTAATCACTTTAGCCAATCCAATCAAATCAATCCAAATTCAATCAATTCAAATCAATACCTAGCTAAGGTAATTAATTTAAAAGGGAATTAATGAAATCATATTTATACCTCATCACTTGCAAAATCAATCCCCTAGCCTAAATTGATTCAATTTGGCTATAGTCTTAATTAATTATTACAAAGAAATAAAAATCTTAAATTATTAATTAAATCCCTATTATTAAATGAATATGTTATTACAACAATTCATTTTATTAATATTCCTTCAAACCTAACCAATCTCAATTACCTAACTATGAGTTCAAACTCATCCCAACCCCTTCTCACATGCTAATTCTTCTTAATTAGCTAATTAAACCTAATTAGCTAATCCCCCTCCACTCATTCTCTCTCCTCCCATCTCTATCTTCTTGATCACATGCCTTAAACCCTAAACCTAATCCTAAGCTACCCTTAAGCTTGTCACATTCCATTAAGGAATGATTAACAACTCCACCACTTGAGAAAGTCAAGGAATCTCAAGATTCCTTTCCTCAAGTCCACCTTGTCAAGCTTGACTCTAAACCCTCACCCATGCTTCTTAAACCCTCACCCATACCTCATTAATGCTTTCATAAATGAA
>MU227491.1:3834472-3870297 GCA_018584345.1 Thuja plicata
TTTTTGAATCATTTAGATTACTTTTCATTTGAATCTTCCATTCTTAGGTTGTATTTGTCACTATAATATGCATAATCTGAGGGCTATTATGTCATTTTTCATACTCCTAGATAGGAAGCAATAGATCATTTTTGGTGATTTCTATGTTTGCTAACCCATTATTTTCACTAATGCAATGATTTATTGAAGTGTTGTGTCTCTTAACTAGTAAAAAAATCACACACACAATTAGATGCTTCAGTTCATGTTGTCTATGTTCCCTAAGTGTTGTAGCACAATTTTTTTTTTAGTTTCAGTTGTTGTTTTCCCTTCTTGAAGTTGTCAGCAATAAGCCAAAGATAGATTGATGTCATTCTTCAAAGATTTAGCAAGAAAGAATTAGTGATTGGTATTAGTGAGTTGAAGACCCATTGATACAAACTATTCATACTCACATAATGAACCTCTTAGAGTAATACCAACCTATCTCAGGCATTTAGTTTGTTTTGTCAGGAGGAGGAGTTTTTGATTTTCAGGATTTGAGCCAAGTTTCAGTTGCGGAAGCCATAAGAATCTATTCCCAATGGATAATAAAGTAAACTGGCTAAAAGGGTACTTAGCAAGCAAGCACTAAGCTAAGGATGCAAGAAATGTTACCCAGTTTTATGTTCAAATAAAATTGGTTGATATTGTTAGCCTAATTACTAAGTGATTTGCTAAATAACCTAGTTTGCACATTATTAGTGAGCTGAATTAAGTTTGTGTTTATTTATTGAGCCAAAATGAAAAGTACATAAAGGGGATAATCAAACTAAGATATCTAGGAAATGAGATGATATATACATTGGATCATATTCAAATTCTGAGCATAAATGCTAAATGAGCTAGAAAGAGAGTAAAACATTCATCTAAGCTCACACAGGCCATGAGCATAGACAAATCCTATAAATATATGTCTAACTACATACATACATAAATAAAATGAACATAAATAATAGGGTACCAGACATTTCCTGAAGGAAGGAAGAGAGGATGGCTCAAGATGACTCCAATATGCTCCTGTTGGATCCAGAACCTGCAAGAAAGAGAAGAAATGGGTTTAGATCCAATGGATCTAAGAAATGCATGATAACTAATTATCTGCATACACCTACAGTCATGCATGCATGAAATCAACCATATATCAGAAGGAGGGAACCATGCTCTAGACATGAACATACTCACAATAATGTTGCAGAGGAAAGAAGGATACCATGTTTTTCTAATTTTTTTATTCCATGTGCAGGTAGAGAAGAAGATTTTTTATTACATTAATTTGTGATAAATTCCCTTACTCATGCACATGAATTATTTTAGGGCAGCCATCACAGGCCACCTTTAATGAACAACTATGCATGGGGAAGAACACTTACGAAGATGAAGATCCTCCTGAAGAACAATGGACGGTGTTGCTCTATAATGTGGGTGTTGTCAAGAAGCCCTCAAAGCCCTTGATAGACCCACATGATAGGGAAAGAACACCCATGATCAGATGTTAGACCCTCTTAGTATCCTACATTGAAACCAGTTAGGGTTATATGAAGCCCCATCAAAAATAGGGTTTTTGATTATCCTAACATTCACAAGGAGGAGTAGTGATCCAGAAGGAGAAAATAGAATGAAGCAACAGTAACCATGGAGCATTTAGAATACATAAGACAAGGTATAGTAATGGTGAATGAGGATACCTTCAATCAAAGTCATGATGAAACATCAATGGTGTATGAAGACATAAGTAAAATACAACAAATGCATGATACATATGACACATCTTGCAAAATCATCACAGCATAGCATAATGGATCTCAGCATTGAAGATGGGAATATAATAGACACACAACAAAAATGATGCATATCTCAGTAATATCCCTGCACCTCTAAAGTTCAAAATAACAAAAGGTATGATGTTTTTCATATGAATCTATACATCAAGTACATGCATACCATGTTTGAGAAAGTAATAAAACAACAATATGGGGTAGTATATAAATTTCAAAGTTAGCATCATTTATATGTTGCACATGGGCAAAGATGATTCACATATTAGATCTAATTAATAAAAGATAATATGCATGTTAAAGAATCTACATATAGCTTGTTAAGACAGTGGTAGAACATTCAGAGAGGCATCTAGAAATAAGAGCAATGATGCATAATATAACTTGGAAATGAAATATAGTGTCTCTTTCAAGCAATATAATAAGAAAATATGTTGTGAACAATATTAAAAAGATCCTATGTATGCCCATAAACAACAACAGAGTAAGAGAATGGATTCCAATCATTGCAAAATACATCTATAGACAACATTATAACATCAAGGTGCCACTTCCCGTGGAAGCAAAAGAGGGAAATATGTTCCAGAATCAACAGAAAAAAATCATATCCCGTGACCAAATGGAGATAACAGCAAGGTAAGATGACCATGATAAGTGTTTTAATCAAGCTATAACAATAATAGAGGTCATGGTGCCACTTCCTATGGATCCAAATGACATCTTTCCTCTCTTAAGATGCATAATAATCAAGATTGAAACAAAAAAGTAGCATCACTAGAATAATATCATGTAAATCAAGATCAAAACAACAAATAGAGATGTTCTCTATAGCCCGCGGCCTTCAACAGAGGTTAAGACAACAAAACACCACTAGCATTATAATTTTTCTATCAAGTGTAAAGAAAATACATCATAAGCCCCAATGTATGTTGGTTAGGACAAAATGGATACATCAAAGAATGAGAGAACAATAAGTAGTCATAGCCCATGCCATGAAGTTCACAACAAGGTAATCTTTCTAGAGGTGTTTATATCATACACAAAAAATATTTTTATGCCATGACAACTTCTTCCATGGATTTTAAACAAGCATTGCAAGATGAAAATAAGCTTTGATGCCCTATTTTAACCATGGTTTTTCAAAGACTAAAACAACAATATCAAAATAGCATGTCAAGTGTTTAATTCATGAAAGAAAAGATAGAGCCCGCAACCTCTTATCACACATGAAAGGCAATGCAAACATTTAGAATAATAAATCCCAATCAATAATCCAAAGATGCCAACCAAAGGTAGCTCAATGGAGGAGAATATGCAGAGAGAAGAGCACATTTTCATCTAATTAATCAAAATTCAATGAATGAAAGACTTACCATGGATTAATATTTCTTTCAAACTCCAGAAAAGCCATGAAAATCGATTCAGAATAGAAACCTTCCCAAAATGGTGCTTTCTTTCCATTTACAGCTAGGGCATCAAAACCCACTTTTTCATCTTGTAGATTGAAAAGTGGTGATGTCAATTAAGTTGGGGCATATTTTTAAGGTTTGAAAATAGGGTAAGTAATATGTTTAAATATGTGATATATGCTATGGTAAGGTGGGGGTTGTATTATCAATGTTTTTTAATGCTCTAAATGTGTCATCTAGGGGGAAAATTAAAATTGTAAATGCATACCCTAGGTCCTAGGTATCATGGCTATTTTAATAGCATATCTCCTATCATTCTCTCTTAGGGTCATTGATTGATTCAAATGGGATATGTCTAATTGTAAAGTCATGCATATTATTGTCATTGTAAATATTTGCCCAATGATATTTTATAAATCATTTTGGAAAAATATCACTTATCATGCATGATTAGTGGAGGAGATAGATTTAGATTGGTAAGAGGATTATGGTTAAGGCATGATTCTGAATTCTCTTTCTTACATACCCCTACAAATCTAGGAACCTGACTTCCAAATTTGAGAAACATTTTGGTGGACCTAAAAATGCAGATTTTCAGATATACCCCTGCATCCAATTCTAGATTTGGTGGAGTTAGACATGGTAATTTCCATAATCATTGGAAATGCAGATTTTGGGGGTTTTCACCTATTTATACCCCTCTCATTTTTTTGATAGGAAGTTCTTTCATTCTATCTCACTCTGAGATTTGAATGCTTGTAGCTCTGAGAAGCATAATGTTTCCCTTAGCTCCTTTTGGTTGAATACATAATAGAGATCCTCTTTTTCCTATTGTCTTCTAAATTATTTAATGAGTTTTGGTCAATTTTATTATGATTTAATTTAATCCTTTACTTGACATATTGTTCATTTGATGTTTAGAAAGCACATACGATTGCCTAAAGTCTGATTTGTGTTCTCTCATAAGTCTTTGAGTTGTTGAATTCATTCATTTCCTTCTCATTTACAATCTACACCTTATTATTCTCAAAATCAATACTACAAGTAGGACAAATCTGTGAGTTCCAAGTTATGTTTAAATCATATTGTGAGTATTTTACAATCAGTGGATCTTCAAATTTTTGGCGAATCACCTAGGTTTTAAGTCCAGTTATTCAATTTATGCACTCTCTCTCTCCCTTTTCTCCAAAAATCTTTAGTTAATTTTAAGGTGACTCAAGGGGAAGCCAACCCTTTATCCAGAGGTCTACTTCTATTATAGGTTCCCCACAACCTGGAAGTACTCCCATGTTTCACAAGATTATTGAGTTCCATACTTAGCTCTTTCGGGTGCAATCCCCAGTGAAAAGAGGAAACATAAGAAGTGCTCCATAAATAAGAGATGGAAGCACAAAATGAGAATTACAAAAAAGTGTTGGAACTACAAGGTGTAATATTGAATGCCTTGCTGGCTAAAGCTCAAGAAGAAAAATATGAGGTTCTTAAGGCCTCAATTTGAAGCTTTATTCGAGGTAAGTATCTTGATTCTTATGTTTTAATTTTGAGTGTTATGGGTCCTCACTCACCTGAAGAACCTATCCAAGTAGCCTAATCCATTCAACTTGTAGAACTGGATTTTTCATTTTTATTACAAGAGGTTGTAGAGGTAGAAGAGGCTGAATTTTGCAAGTTTCCTCTGATTGTTTTGATGAGCTTCCTTATTTTGAGAATGAATAAAATACTGACATTCAAAATGAAGCCATAACAGTTTCAAAAGTTGAAAAGGTTGAGGACCTTAATGTTTTGGTCATTCATGAGAGCTAAAATGAGGTAAGTGGCAATCCTCTTTCATCAAAAATTAAAAATAAGGATGAAGAGGACTCCTTTTGGGATGATCTTGAAGTATTTATGTCATAAATAGATGTCATTCCTTCATCTTCAGTTGATACAAATAATGAGAAGCAGAGTATTTTAAATATGATGATTGTTGTTTGTCAAGTTCAAGCTAATTCATTTATAGAGGTCCCTTTATCTATTAGAAATAATGAAAATAATATGTATAAACTAAATAATTGCCAAGTTATGATAAAAAAGAACATGCAAATGAAGTTGATAGGATGCCGGTTCAAGAGAAGACAAGTGTAGACAAACTTTCATAGAGGTTTCAAGGATTTGATATGGACATAAATTTGGTTCAAGAAGTGCAAGACAATCAGAAAACCACTAATTTCCAAGAGGTTTGTGATCAACATCATCAGGTAGATGAACCAACATCTGAATCCTTTTTTTATCTTGAGATTAAAGTGTCTAATCAAATTGGTATGGTGGTTAAAGAGATAATTTAAATCTCAAAAATCAGTAGTAACATTCTAGATTTTATCACCTCTAGAGGCTTCCCAATCAGGTATCTCTCCAAAATGGGTCCTAAGCATGAGTTTTCTAATTTTGAACAAAAAATCCAACTCAGTTATGCACTTCTAAATTGTGTTAGTTTTGACCAAATTCAAGAGGTATGTGGTCTAGCTTATCATTTTAAAGACACGCTTCAATAGATGTCGGTATTTTAATTATCATTCATGTCTTTTTAGTTTCCAAAATACATGTGACTCTTTCTTTATTTATGAGGAAAGGAATATTTTTTAACCAATTAATTAATGGTTTTATTTGATCATTTCAAGGTTGATTGGTTAAGGTATGGTAGTTTTTTTTTGTGTGGTAGTACAATTTTTCTTTCTCAAAGTGCGGTTGAGCATAGTTTGTTAGTAGTTTTTAGTTCAAGTTTCAGTTTTAGTTAGCTAGTTTTCAGTTAGTATTTTTGTCCCTATCATGACCCAATCAAAGAAATATGCATCATGCATAACAAATAATCTTGTTGGATTCACTGTTATAAACAATGTACATTTCCTAAATGGGGTTACGGTAAGAACAACAATTCGTATCAGTTTAGTTGTGTGGTAGTATTAACCAAGCACAAAAATGTTATATTATATCATAATGAATGAAAAATATACATATCATATAAGGCATGTAATTCATTCCTAATCCCCATATCATAAGCATTTCATCCATGCAAATACAATGGAATACAACAGTAATGTTCATGGTTTTGTTTCAGTTTGATTTTTTAGTTTGCAGTTCTCAGTTTTTGATGTTTTTTTCTATTTTCAGTTGAGAAGGTTTTAGTTTTTCAAGTTTGAAGGAGACTTTGTGCCCAATGGATTTGCATAAGGAAACAGATCTATTTCTTTAGCAGAAAAACACTCCTAAGAGGTCGCAAAAAATGCTACCTATTTTTTGCCTACAACTCAAACGTGTAGAGATGATTGTGTTTTACATTTGATTAAGGTACACAATTGGTTATTTATGGTTTCATGATTTATTGTTTACTAAACTAAGTCAATGCGGGAAATTTAAATCTTGTAATGAAATAAAATCAAATATCAATCAAAAGGAATATTTTATTCATCTTGCAAATGTATTAATACAGTAGAATATACACATGTTTGAAATGTACAAATTCTTTTGATACAAAAGAAAGTATAGAAATGAACCCACACAAGCCATATGAAACTTTGAAAATAATGCAAATGAAAGTAAGAAGTGCAGAAGTCAAGATTTAAAGGAAGAGTAAGGATCCATCATTGCCTAGTGGATTGATGGACTGTAGTTGCATCCTACCTCAGTTAGTTTTAGAAGATGGTTATGTAGCTTCAAGGAACCTAAAAAAGGATGGTGAAAATAATTTCATTCCAAAGACTAAGCAATGGGAAATCTTGATTCCATGTCTAAAAATTAACTAGTCATACAAGTGCATGTTGGAATAATGGAAGGGTGTGTACTGAGAGGGGAGGGGTGAATCAATACCCTTAAAACTTTTATCAATTAATCTTTAGTACTCATTACTTGCATAACTGACCATTGTAGCTTTACTACTTCATGCATGAAATATCATAGCATAAATGTAAATGCATGTAAAAAAACATTGAAACATTCATGAAACTCATTTACACATGACACAAGTATTGATAACATAGAAACCCTTGTTAGAAGGTAAAAACTGTGGTGGGGATGAAACCCACAAATCTTCACTATCTATAGAATGGAAGGTGCATGTTAGGGATAAAAGTTGTGATCACTTCTGATGATCTTACCCTATTAGGAGTAACATGTCAGAATTGTTAAGTTTACTCGGTTAAGAGATTTCAGCAACACAATGTATGTGTGCACTCAGTTAAGAGATTTACATTAAGACTATTAAGTCCACCTTCTTGAAGAATTTTACTTCTTGCTACAATTTTTAGAGAGTAACAAAATATATGACCTAATTACTTGCAATCTTAAAAATCTGATTACAGATCCTTTAAGTTCACAAAATATATATCACCTATTATGATGGATAATACCTCTGTTCTTCTCGGTAGCCTTGATTGCAGTTCTTGATAACTAAATTATTCTTTGTCTTTCCTTCCGCATGAAAACCTATGTTTGATCCATATATGTCCTTGTCAGATACAATCATCATATTCTTGATTTATTACTACATCTATATATACAAGATTTTGACATAATTAGGTTTCATGCTTTTCTTTGAAAACTCTAAGATCAAAGGTTTACAACCTTACCTTGATCTCCTAGTTTGCATGAATACAATCAGTTAACTAATTAAATCCATCATTTACACTTTTCTTGATCCACAAGAAACGGTTATCTAGCTAAGCAAAAAGTTATTCTAAAGACTAAAGTGCTTTATCTGACGTGTAGTTTGAGATCCAATTTTTCTAGTGAAATTTTGTCTCTTAGTATAGACTGGTGCTCAATGATGTCTTTGTGTACTAGTGCTCGGTGATGTCTCTGTAGATTGATGCTCAGTTGATATACTACTCAGTGTTCAAAACATTTTGGTGACCACTACGCTCGGTGAATGTTGTTGCTTGGTGAGTTATTTTTCTCGGTGATCATAACCGACCAAAACTGTCTGCTTGTATACTAATGACAACTTCTAATCCTTTAAGAATTATCAATCTCCCACTTTGGCATTAGTATCAAAAACTAATATGTATATTATATACCAGGTGTTGTACTTTTATAATGACTCCCCCTATGTGCATGCCTCAATGTGTAGATACAATGTATGTACATGTTTCCCCCTTTTTTGAAACTAATGACAAAGATGTAAAACTTATAGCTTGTCAAGTATGTGTGAATGAGATTTCTTAATGGAGACCATCAGCTTCTCCCATTTCTCCTTTAAGTTTTCTAGGGTCATTTTATCCAATGAAATTTGAGCGTGCATGTCATTGATGATCTCTGCTACTGACATCTCTAGGGTGGCAATTAGTGTCTTTTTCATAGTAATATGTGTTATCAGCAATGTGAGATTCAGTAGTAACATGGCTTGTAGCTCGGTTACTTCATCTCTAATTTTTCTTTCTTTCTTTTGTATTTCAAGTCTTAACCATTTAGATTCAACTACCTTTTCATAATGCAATTGGAATGCATTTGGCTCAGTAGAAAGACTTTGTGCACTAGCTTTTAGATCCTCATTTAATTTAGCTATTTGTTCATTGTGCTTGGTAGTGAAGTTCTCAATAGTGCACAAATTTTGAACTAACGTAACTAATTCTGAAATAATAGGTTCTAATGTAGTTACTAGTTCAAAATGTTTCGCCTTATTCTCTTACACTTCTTGGCTGATTTTCTCTGTGAGTTTGTAGTAATATTTCTCTTCTACTCTTTCTTCAATGACCTTCTCAGTGTCTACATTATATTGTGTGATTCCCTCGGTCAAAATTGCAAGTTGATCAATGATGGGTGCATTTTGATCAATATGTGTGCCAAGAATTACCTGCAATAGAATCTCCTTTGTTGTTTCTAGGACTTGAGTATTTATGTGTTCCATTTTTAGCTTGTCTGGTTTTGCTTTCCTTTTTCTTATCTCCCCATACCTTTTTAGTGACTCGGGATCAAGTGTTCTTGGATCATAGTTTGGTATGTCTATGATCTCCTCAAGTGTAACGAGGGATTCACTTTTCTTTTTCTTTTTCTTCTTTAGAATGTTGCTTGATGCAGGGTAATGTGGTATGATAGAATGAGCCTTTTGTGGCTCAGTTTCTGTCATTGATTTCTTTGGAGGTGTGGTGCCTTGTCTAGGTTGCTTGGTCAGTACTTGTTGGTCGGTTGTAGATGTCTCTACTTCAACCTTGTCTTGATTTGCATCCTTTTTTTCCTTTCCATTATCCTTAGTGGGTGCATCACTCAATTTGTTCTCTCCATTTTTATATGTCTTCTCCCCTTTTTCCTCACCTTTGTCCATCGATTTGTCTTCTTTTGTCTCAAGTGGTGCCTGTTGTGACTCAATCATTATCTTAATTTCTTGCATCAATAATGGCATATTACCTAGTATTTGTGCCTGTGCAACATCAGTAATGTCCTTTTCCTTTATTTTCTTGGTGGCAATATTGACATCTTCATTATCCTTGACATCATCAGAATCACCATGAGTTATATATTGTATTGTTATGTCTAGTGTTTCTCCTAATGATTACAAAATTTGAGGAAAATCATCCATGGCCTTACTTGCCTCCATGGTTAAGTCAATGGTATTGACATCCTTAATGTCATTGATGAAAATGTGCTCGGTGCTCAGTGTGGCTTCCTTCTCCTTAGTGTGAGAAGTCTCAGTTATAGCTGGTACTTGTTTGGGTGGATTAAAAATTTGAGCCCAAATATTATTTCTTTCAATGTCAATATCTTAGAGCTTGTTCTACAATACTTTGTATGCTCTTGTTTTTGTAGAAATTTTCTTTGTGTACTCCTTCATTGTTGTGTCAATTTCTTCAACTGAGGAGTTGGGCACAAATGCAACTAGGGATTTATCCCTTATCTATTTCTCCATATGCAATGCATATGTCCACCCAGCTAATATTTTATCATGTAGCTCCTGTTGAATATGATTGCCAAATTGTAGAGGTACATATTAGTAAGCTACCATCATCTTAATGATTTCTTCTTTTATTTTATTCTAATCCTTAGTATACAGTGTTCCCCATTATCTAATCTTTTGATGTGTTATACTACCTGTGTTGATGATTGACTCTGCAATTTCATCAATTGACTTTTGTATTTTGGCCTTTGCATCTTGTATCCTTTGTTCTCTTTCTGCCTCTTTAGTATCATCCTTGTCTTCTCTTCCTCTTATATATTTCTTCTATTTTCTCAGCTTGTTGAGGCTTTAGGCTTTATTTTCATATATTTTCTTACTGTGCCTTTCTTCAATGGTGGTGAGTCTACCTTTGTTGTTTTTCTTCTTGTCCTAGATGCAGTTGTTACTTTAGTAACTTTAGTTTTCTTGGCCTTTGGTGGCTCTACATCTGATTCGATAGACTCTGAATCACTTATTCTTTTCCTTCACCAACGAGTGACTATCCCTCGGTGAGATTTGTTGATTGTTCCAACTCTTCATCAGTTACAGAGAGTTTCTTCTTAAGTGTTTTCATCATTTATGTTTGCTTCTTCCCTATTTTCTTGACTACTAAGCTAGTCTTTATTCTTTACTAGGTTTCCTCATATGTGCCAAATATTCTTATAGATTTGTCAACTAGTTCATTCAGTAGGGCTTCAATAGCTTTTGTAGCCAGATCTATGTCAATTTCATAATCCAATGGTGGTAACCATTTTTTTCTTGAGTTGGTATCCTTGATGAGTGTAGTGTCATGTCAACTACAAAGCATATCTCATCTTTGTATTGTTCAACCAACTGTGTAGGAATTATCATCCTCTTTTGCATCCTATTCTTGAATGTATTGAAGTATGCATCCAATAGTGGAATGAAATTATCTCCTAGTGATTTAATGTAATCACTAATCTATGTTGTGATAGGTCAGTTGGTGTCCCAAGTGAAATTACTGATTAAAGGAAAGAAGTTCTAGAAGTAAAAGAATGTGCACATTAATAGAGAACCAAACTTACATGTATTAGATCGGGTTGGTCTAATTGTTCTCATGTTTTCTTCCACTTGTTTTAGTAGCAGCTCGACTAGGTCTAGTTGTACTCCCTTCTTTACTATCTTGTATGCCATGTCAATTGCTCCACAAGAAATGTTATTTATTCTGATTACTTGAAATATCTTGTATCCAATCACATATGCACCGAATTTCATTTTAGGGTCAGTGATTGAATTCACTTTCAAACCTCTACCATCTCATTTGTCTCCAGTTAGCTTTTCAATCTCGGGGCATCTAGGGTGCCTTAGAAATTTTTTCATCTCGGTGATTGGGTATCCTGTTACTAAGTGAATCAAATCCTTTGTGATTAGCTTAGGTTCATCTAACCACATTTTACCATCATGCACTTGGCTGAGCACAATGTGAATCCATTCGGTCTTGAATTCTTTCAGGAATAGTAGGGAATTGGTTAACCCTTTCACTTCAATGTGTTTGTACTTGTCCTTTAGGTTTCCATCCTTGCATAGTTTCTGATAAGCTTCTTCAAGTTCAATGTCTCCAATATCTACAATTTCACAATGAATGTATGCATAGATGTCTTCAACCAGTAAAACCCTAGGTGGGATACTTGAAAATGCTCCCTTGTTGTCAGCTTGAGCAACAACCTCAAGGAAAAAATTGTAGTTTGGTTCCTCACAGGTCGAGTTCTTGATTAGAATGAACTTCTTATCTTTTTCCATTTTTATCTTCAAGGTTTGTGAAGTGGTTTCCATTGTTCATTAAATTAGGGCTTCTTTGCAAATAACCTGTTAGCTCAGTAAGTCATGATAATCACAGGATGTTTCCTGAGAATGCTCGAGATCTTTTGTAATATCCTTGAATGTACTGTGAATCCCTCTATAATGTAGTTGATTTGAGTCACTTCTCTTTGCTCCACAATTTTTTCTTTAACATTGTGTGAACGAATGAGTTCATGTTGCCCTTTTTATAGAAAAATATACCCTAAGTGATGCATTAAATACTTCACCTACCACTCGATTGATAAAATGTAGATTCTTGGTTAACACACCAAAGTCTTCAGCTCAGTGAGTATAATATACTTGGTACAAGGTTTCATCTTGGTTGTCTTCCACATGTTTACCAACGATGCTCGGTATATAGTGTCAACTCGGTTATCTTTCATATGTTTACCAACATATAATTTATGCTTGGTTTATATTCATCAACTAGACTAGATTCACAAAACATAACATGCAATACCATAGTGCATCTTTATTCATGCTAATTTGGCATATTCTCAATGAATATAGGAACTAATGTAAAATATAGCTTTGTAGAGTGCAGTTCCATACATACTTGTATTTCTTAGGTGGGGGTGGTGGAATCACCTGATCCATTAGATGAGGTGTCACCAAATATAGTGCTTGGTCTAGCATTATCATTGTTTGAATCTCTGCTCCACACTTGATTTCTCATTCTCCTAATGTCTTCAATAGTATTTCCATTTGCAAAAGTGCTTGACTCTGTCACTCCATCTCTAGAGTCTTTTCTTAAGTGAATGACTTTATGACAGTGTAAGCATGTCATCCCAGGGTTAGTCCAGTTTCTAGATCTTCTTATCCATTTCCTCATACAGTTAGCAGCTGTATGTCTATATCTACCACATGATATGAAATTTACCCAAGTGTTGTAATCCCAAACATATGTATTATCGACTCTTCTCGGTTGATATGCATTTTCTTGTTCTTTAGGTTTCCAAACTTGCTTTATCCTTTTTCTACATTCATGAAATGTGTGTCCATGCATGTTGCAAGTAGAACAATGTTTTTCCATGTAAGATTTCTTCTTTGGTTTGTTCATCTTAGATCTGCATTCATGTGCTTTGTGTCCATGCTTGTTACAGTTATAACAATTACCTATGAATATAGAAGTAGTTTTAGGAATACCTTTTGTTTTGCTCTTGCAAACATTTGATGTGAGGCGTGGTTTTCCACACTCGTTACATGAACACTTATTTGGTCTTGTATTTGTGTATACATTCCTTTGATCAGCTCGGTTTGATGATTCTCCATTCTTGTTATACCCTAAATTAGTATTGTTGTTGAGTCTTCTTTGTCCATTCAGAGATTCATTCATTCTTTTTTTATTGTCTTCAGCTTTCTTGATCATATCATTATGATGTTTTTGAATCTTCACTTCATGCTTCAGTTTCTCATTTTATTCCTTTATTTCACCAATAGCTTCTAATTTTATATTAAGTTCTATGTTAGTCAGTTGGCCTCATGACTCATAAGAACTATTTGATTGGTGATCTCAATGTGATGTTGAGTAAGTCTCTGTATCTCAGATTCTTTCTCTTGCAATTTTTCAGTAATCTTTCTTTTTTCATCAATAGCC
Source organism: Thuja plicata (assembly GCA_018584345.1). NCBI lineage: Eukaryota > Viridiplantae > Streptophyta > Pinopsida > Cupressales > Cupressaceae > Thuja > Thuja plicata. Next base: position 3,847,997 of record MU227491.1, read on the forward strand.
AAAGTTCTTTCTTGTTCATCTTGTCTTGCATTATTCATAACAGTAATCATTCTTACCATCTATGTCTCTTGACCGATCTATAGTACTTTCACTTGTTCAGTCAGATGTTGATTGATTTCATTTAGATCTGCAATGGTTCCTTCAGATGTGTCAGATGTATTACTAGATCCAGATATAGATGAATAAAATAGATCAGGTATCTCTACTTCATGATAGTTAGTTTCATTGTATTGAGATGCCTTGACTTTTCTTTCAGCCAATAATTCTTTCATTTTGTTTCTTTTCTCTTTGTATTTCTCAAAAAAATTGTATTTGCAACTTTTGATTCTCAATATTTTTATCAAGCTTATACCTTTCCATTGTATGATATTTTCTCTCAAGTGATTAAAATTTTCCAAATAAGAGATCTAGCTCTGATATCAATTATTGGAATAATGGAAGGGTGTGTACTGAGAGGGAAGGGGTGAATCAGTACCCTTAAAACTTTTATCCATTAATCTTTATTACTCATTACTTGCATAACCGACCATTGTATCTTTACTAATTCATGCATGCAATATCATAGCATAAATGGAAATGCATGTAAACAAACATTGAAACATTCATGAAACTCATTTACACATGACACAAGTATTGATAATGTAGAAACCCTTGTTAGAAGGTAAAAAATGTGGTGGGGATGAAACCCACAAAGCTTCACTATTTACAGAATGGAAGGTGTCTGTTGGGGATACAAGTTGTGATCACCTCTAATGATCTTACCTTGTTAGGAGTAACATGTCAAACTTTTTAAGTCTACTCAGTTAAGAGATTTCAGAAACACAATGTATGTGTGCACTCAGTTAAGAGATTTACATTAAGACTGTTAAGTCCACCTTCTTGAAGGATTTTACTGGTTGCTACAATTGTTAGAGAGTAAAAAAATATATGACCTAATTTCTTGTATTCTTAAATTTTTGATTACAGATCCTTTACGTTCATAAAATTTAAATCACCTATTATGATGGATAATACCTATGTTCTTCTTGGTAGCCTTGAATGTAGTTCTTGATAACTGAATTCTTCTTTATCTTTCCTTCTGCATGAAACCCTCTGTATGATCCATAGATTTCCTTGTTGCCTACAATCATCATATTCTTATTTGATTGCTACATCTATATATACAAGATTTTGACCTAATTAGGTTTCACACTTTTTTTGAAAACCTCTAAGATCAAAGGTTTACAACTTGACCTTGATCTCCTAGTTTGCATGAATATAATCAGTTAACTAATTAAATCCATCATTTACGCTTTTCTTGATCCACAAGAAATGTTTATCCATCTAAGAAAAAATATATTTTAAATAATAAAGTTCTTTAGCTAACGTGTAGTTTGAGATCTGCTTTTTCTAGTGAAATATTGTCTCTTGGTGTAGACTGGTGCTCGGTGATGTCTTTGTGTACTGGTGCTTGGTTATGTCTCTATAGAATAATGCTTGGTTGATATACTAATTAGTGTTCAAAACATTTTGGTGACCACTGTGCTCGGTGAATGTTGTTTCTTGGTGAGTGTTGTCGCTTGGTGATCATGACCAACCAAAACTGTCTACTTGTATACTAATGAAAACTTTTGATCCTTTAAGGATTATCAATGCATACTTTTAGTTGCATTAGAAAGGGAAATAATCAAGAACTTCATGTTTTAGATAATTATTTTGTGTCATGTGTAGGTAAAATTTTATAATTATGCATCACTAATTGACATGTGGGATCAAGTGGGCTCCCACAAGGGTCGATCCTAGCATACCCATAAATAATGAATACACAACTATAAAATCATTTTCAGTTGCATAGTTGAGTATATAAAGATAATTTGTATCATGTTTTGGAACAACATGAAAAATAAATAAAATTCTTGAGCACACAATTTAAAAGACCATTCTAGAGACAACCAGGTACATTCATGAAATTATCTTATGACTGTCATCATTATGGGAATATAGATTATGAGCATGAGGAAGTGGTGCAGGAGCACCTTAGGGTCCTAGTGAAGATCCTATCAAATTTTGGCATGTAGGTGGTTCTAGCCAACCACCAGAGAATAAGGACTATGATAAAGTACCAAGGTGTGTGAGAGTGTCATGTAAATAGGTGTGTTTATTTTCTGAGTGTTTTCATTAGTCCAAAAGTCCTAACTAGTATGTTTTTACCTTAATGCTAAGAAGGGTCAAAGTTGGTCAAAGGATGGACCAGGACTCCAAAGTGAGGGAAAATTTGTTAAATGAGGTCTATGCATGATTTTGGATCAATTATGTTGATTCTTAATTGAACTATGCAAGTTAGGAGCAATGAAATGGCAAGAATGCAAAAATTGCAAAAGTTGCTCATGACAACTTTGCAACTTTGAAAAGTTGTCATGACAACTTTCCTTAAAAATTGCAAATGGACATAAATATAGTTAAAAACCAAACCTAGGGTCCAAGAACATGTGTGGGGGATATATAAGCCTAATTAAACCCTAATTCAAGAGTTGGAGGTCTTGTTGTATGAACTTTGTTGAAGAAAGAAGAAAATTGTCTGGCTTTTGTATCATAGTGACTTGTGTTTGCCATTATCCACACTCTGATGGATTGAATGGTCGACTATTCTTGAATTTTTTGTTATATATTTGTATGTAGGCCATCTATGTGGCATTATATTTTTATTTTTTTATATTTTAACATTAGTTTGTAAATTTCTTTTGGTTTGAAAGTCTCACTATCGTGTATAGAGTAGTTTTGAATAAAATGGCTCCTTCTTGATCTCCACTAGTTGAATCTTTAATGGCCACTTGGAATGAAGAAGGACACTGTAAATAATTTTTAAATATCTATTTTATGTTTTTTTTTAGGAAGGGAGATATTTTTACAAGCAAGCCCTAGGCGGGTTTAGAGCCATCCCGCTAGGAGCTTACAGAGTTGTAGAGTGATAAGGATGGAGTAGATGGATTGGTTTGTGCCAATATCAATTTTGAAAGTGTAGAGGGATGTGTCAAGGCTTTGTGGTTGAGATTATGAGATAATATGATTTATTTTGAATACATTTTGAGCCTTCAAAGTGCAGATTGGTCCAGAGACTCAATAAACCCTTAAAAGTAGGGGGTTTCATGAAAATACATTGTACGGACACCATGGGTAGTCCCAACCTAGAAAATCTCAAAGCCTAGGATGCTTTATTAAAGAATCCAAAGTTCATTTGGTGGATTGTTAAGGTAATTTGGGATTAATTCCAAGATTACCATAATTAGGAGGCCTAATTGGGCAAAAAGGCTACAGGGCCTAAAATATAGGAAAACAAGAGATCGATAGGAAGCCATATGAAAGATTGGTTTAAAGGGATCCAAAACCTATTTAAAGGAATGGAGAAAGATTTAAGACACCTAATACCATTCTTTTGAGGGATTGAAACCTAGATTGCATTGGTAGGACCTATGAATGCATAGTGGAACTATGAAGGAGTGGATGAGAGTTTGAAGTTGATTGGTGAGATCTAGTGGAGTAGAGGAATTGTAGAAGTTTCCTCTGGTTAGGGTAGAGTTAAGTACCCTAAGAAAGCTAAGAAATAGCCTTGTGAAGATCCAAAGAGCTCAAGATTGTTGGATTTCCCCATCAAGAAGTAATACAAAGTAGTGGTAACTGAGGTTTCAATGCAAACATTATAATGTCATTGCTATTATAAGATATAAAGGTATAATCACACCAATAAAAGCTACATATTTGTGAAACATTTACAGCAAGAACATCATGTTCACAAACTAGAAGGGTGTTATCTTAATGATAGATCATGAGTACAGTCAAATGGAGTACCAAGAAATATCAAAATAACAAATAGTACTACAATCATAAAGTTTGAAACCCAGCTTCAAAATAATAAAGAGAACATATACTCATGTTAAAGAACCAAGATAGACACAACCATGATATCAATAGACTTTGATTATGGATTTATATGTAATGATAATAAGCACACATCATTAGTGGCTACAAAAAACATTAAAGAGATGATGTCCATCACAAAAAAGATTTCTTCTTTTACTTTCATTTCAAGTATAGTACACCAAAATCATGAAATAACCACTTATAATCATTGTTAAAACAAAGACTCAAGGATTTAGAGGCAATAGTACAAAAATTTGCAATGTGCCAAAGAATTCCTAAATTTATGTATGAAATACAAGGTTGCGACCTATAACAGGGCTATCTCATACAATGAACACTATTAAACTAGTATGATATCACAAGGAATAGATCAAGAGAAATTTCAAAAATAATGTGAAACCCTTCTATGAATTATCCATGGTCTACTTAAAAATTTTTAGAAACATAAATAGAAAACCCTCAAGAGATCAACAATGAGTATGCTTTAGAGAGTCACTATTTTTGCAATCATGATCAATGATCAACATTGACTAAGGGAGAAGAAACATGAATACATGAAGATAAAATATCAGTAACAAAGATATGCAATAAGGATCAATAATCATGATAGTCATAAAAATACATAATTCCATATCTATGTACCAGGAAAATTGTGGTAAATTTGAATATTAATATCTGAGGAATACAAGGTAAACACAAGAAAAATACAATGAAAGCAAGACAATTGCGGTTGGACACAGAGTGAGAATGGTGATAAGGAATATGGTGATTTTTTTCAAATACAAATTAAAACACATCTATAATCAAAGATAGTGCAATATTGTGAAAATAAAAACCTATGGATGATATGCTTTAGTATGTTGTGTCAATGTTGTTATGAAAACAAGTAAAGGACATATTTCAAGAAGATACAATTTATGAGCAGAGCCAAAGTGATAGAGTTAAAGGCTATTATGTATACAAACACAAGTAAAATGGTGAACTAACTATCCCACAGGATATTTTTGTATCATGGTAGTAATAAATCATATGAAGAAACAACAAAACATTATCCATCAAGGTAATGCTAAAGCACTGATCAAAATGATGTTCACTAAGTATTCTTGCTAAAAAAATAAGAATGTTGAATGAGGAAATAAAGAGAAATGATGTTATATGTAAAAGGAATCTAGTAGAAATACATTGATAATGATAGTCAATGGTGGAGCAATAGTTTGATACACATATGATACATAATCACATATCAAAACACTGTCATAAACTTGGTACAGTGCAACAAGAAAAAATACACAACCCAAAAGTATTAATCATATAGATTGAAAAAATGGAAGATCATCACCTTTGTTCTGAATATAGTCAAAATCCATAAACGCTGAAGGATAACATAGGAAGATAGAAAAAACCCTCTTTTCCATATAAAGAGTACCAATGAGAACCGACAACCATGATAGTATATAGGGTTGTTCAAACTATAACACGAAATCCATAAATATTCCTAATATACATAAGATATCAAATATCTATAGTGTTTTTAAATAAATGAAACTCAACCAACAATGAAACTCAAAGAAAATAAAATTTAAGTCAAACTCTCAGCTCTCCTAGAATACCAAATGTGCAGAGTTTTGTAGGATCAAGTTACAGTTTTTAAAGCTATTTATAACATTTGTAAGAAAAGAAGCATTTTCTTGATGTTTGGATGTCATATCAAAGGATGATTTCATTGCACCGGGTCTTCTTTTCATAAGGTTGAAAGAGTGAAGCATGAAACACAAAGAAACAAAATATGCACCCTCATGTATAGATACTCAAGCCCGCAACCTCAAATGAGACATAGAGAGCTCTTATAATGTAAAACCTTTTGATGTTATGGAAATGAAAAACTAAGAGGGGGGGTGAATTAGTTTTTCCCAAACTTTAATCTTTAAACCATAAACCACAAAACCCTCTAACTTGTATGCCCTTAAATCTGATTTGATTAAATAGAGTATGAAACATGCATGCATATACAAATCAGAAACACACCCACACAAATTGACAAAATATTTTTATTGTGGAAACCCTCTTACGGGAAAACCACGGTGGGGATAATTACCCACAATAAGAAAATGTTGCGTTAGAAGTATAACCTTATTACAATGTCTAGGGAATTCACATACATTCGGGTTCACTACCTATATCTCAATGCTCAAATGAAAATTTTTGGGATAAAACCTTGAGAAAGGATCACTACCTTACAATTTAATCAATACAATGATCTATACGGACTTTTTGAATTGTGTAAGTGACATCTAACTTATGTCTGATACAGTTCCAATGTAGAATATTGTATATCTCTATTCAACCCCTTGTTTGAACACTTATAATTCCCACTAAATCAAGCTCTCCCTTCACTATCCACCTTTAGCATCTGCATCCATGATCTGCACCTTGAGTTTTCCCTAATCCATCATTTTATACCAAGAACTAGGTTGACAAAACCTAATTCACCCTTTCTTTAAGAAACATGCCAGATTTCTTGATTCAAATCCATCTCCAATAGCTAAATCATAACCACCGCCTATAACTACCACCTCAAGATCATAAATATCTCATATTTCATGGTTCAGCACTTGTGCAACACAATTTACCAACTAAGTCATCCAAGAACATGAACAATAATAAAAATATTATCATTGACCAAAAACTCCACCAATATAATCCTTCTAATCCATATGTATTTCCAACTCATGAAGCACATACTTCAATAAAATTGTATAGCATCATGAAAAACACTCAATCATTCAAATCCATCACAACCATTGGATTTTCTAGCTCTTTTCCATCACACTTGAATAACATTGTCAACAAGTCTTTGAGACAATAAGATTATGCCTTGTGGACCTATGAAGTACAAATCCTCTAAGTTGAAGACACATGAGTATGTCTCCAACACACTCCTAGGTTCTCTCCATGAAATTCTCTCTCTGTTGTGCACACCAAACCTCTTTCTATCTTCCTATCATCACTCTTTGTCACCCTGTTTTCCAGCCACCTTTTGCAACCTGGCTACCTATACAAATCATCATGAAACCTTATGTAACTTTGGGTACTAAATATAGTAAACATATTCAAAATACATCCTCTATGTGTATGACTTCATCTCTACAATATTTTATTCTAACATGAACTTTTAACATCATGCTCCACTAAATAAATTACAATAGTTAAGTTAGCATCAAGCAACACAACCAATGTCCAAATTTTCCAATATGGAAAAAATATCCCCCTTTGGTATTAATGGAAAGATGTGATGTGAAAAATAAGTAATACAATTAGAAACCAACATTCTCACTCCTAGAAAGATAATCAAGAGTACTACCAAAAATATACAACATTATCTTTCAAAGTCTCTCTAATAGAACTTCTCTAATTTTATTCTACTCCCCTAGAAGCATACTCTCCTTGGTTCCATTCTGATACTCTTCTCTTCATCAATTTATATTTCTTAAATACACATCACACTTCTTGGCTCACTTCTTTCTTATGTGCAAGTATGCAGAAAATTACATCTTTCAATCTGATCAACTTCCTTTGTGCTCTTCTCCTCTGATAATCATATTTTCTTCTCTTGTGTAATTTATTCTTTCTCTTCTCTTATGGTATTCTTTTTTTTTCTCTTTCTCTTCATACCTCATAATCATCGTAGTTTTTCATATCTTTTTCTCTCCCCCTTTGACATCAATGAAAAAGGTGTATCAATTGCTCTTATAGAATTTTATTTGTCATATCAATGACTTCTTACTTTTCCTTTACTTACTTGTACTACCTTGACAATATCATATTTTTTTCTTGCACATACACACCTCTGAGACATTCATACACTAATCAAACACTTAAATTATTGATTCTTTCACTTCCTTGAAGCTCCCCACAAATGCTTCAACTTTATATTAGATGACTTTCCTTCACCATGCGTAATACTCCCCCTAAGTAGTAGCCTCCATACATCAATCCAACTTTAATGATATCTTCATGCAACTCTTTTGGACTGATGCATCTTTCTACATATTAGTTTTAAGTAGGAGAATAAATTCCTCTTGAATTTCCTTTGGATCTTCCTGAATTAGATCCCATATCTGTTGTATCTTTGTTCTTCTTTCTTCTTGTCCTTCTCTTTTTCTTATGTTCCTTTTCCTCTTCAATTTTTCCTTTCCCTTTCACATTCCTCTTTTCATGGTTATCTCTCATATATTATTATTTCTTCTTGATCTGACCTTTCTTATGTATGTGCTTGTTTTCTCTCTTAGTGTCACTTTTTTTCACCTTCTTTCCTTTACAATTCTCAATAGTAAGTTTAGATAAGTTATATTTGATTTGTAGAAAAATTATGTTCATGTTCTTACCTTTCTTATTAACAATACATTATCTTGCAATGTGACCAAACTTATTGCATGGAAAGCATGTGAATTTACCTTTTCTAATAGTATCACTCTTCATCCTCGTACTTATATATATATAATTATATCATGATCATCCCTTCTGTATTTAAAACATAGATATCCATTTATACAACCCTCTTCTTTATGTCCAAAATTATTATAGACAAGATTATTACATGTGAACCTTTGATCTTCAGACTCTATTTCCAGGTTCCTCCTTTTGGTCTTCTTTCTTCTCTTCTTATTTGATTTTAAATTTCTCTGGTTGTATTTGGATCATTCTCCTTTTTCTAATCCAATACCATTGTTATCTATTGATCTTCTCTAAACTGGTAGTCCTTCAAGTTTTTGTGAATAGATCTTGAGCTTCTCCTTATATTCATTTATAATTCTAAGCTCTTCTTCCACAACTTTGACCCATTGATCATCTGTACAAGTATTGCATACTATTCTTTCCTCAATCTCATAAATCAATAAAATTTGATCTTCTTTAGTTATTTAATAATATGAATTAATATTTCCTTCAACTGATCTTCTGCTTTTATTCTCCTTAATTTGTTTGACATCAGACTCCTTTTCATTTTGATCATTGTAATGAACACAATTTTCTAATCTCTTTTCAATTATTGTTATGTCTGCATCTACTAACCCTTTTGCACCTTTCTTCATTTGATTCTCATCAAAAATTATATAAGGAGTGTTCTAACACTTTTTTTTATCTATTTAGTGTTTACAAATATCAAACTAACTTCTACCAAACTGAATAAGTAGATGACTATCTTCTGAGTAATTCAAATTTTCATACCTTGATATCATTGGCTTTACTTGTGACTCTAGCATTACTCCTTCCTTTCTTGCATCAGCTTCATCAACAATTTCCTTTGAGATACTCTGCATCTGATTCATATATTGTTGTTGTAGTACCTTGTTAAGGACGATTCCTTGACTCCACTTGCATGATCTAGTATAACTTTGTGCAATATGAGTGATCTAATAATTTATTCCTTTATTTTTCATATGGAAAACATATCTCTTTCTCTTTGATCTTGATCCAACTTTACTCCCAAAATTATTTAGAATCTTGCATCCCTCATTGCTGAAGTGTAAAGTGTATCCTCCTTCAACTAATTGACCAACACTAAGAAGATTATAAGTCAAATAAAAAACATGTAGTACATTAACTATTGTATTCCTTTCATCTAGGAAAACAATACCTCTTCCCTTGACTTTCCCTTTAGTGTTGTCACCCTATCTAACATTTCCACCATCATATTCTTCATGTTTCATAAACTTGCTTATGTCACCAGTCATATGATGTGAACATACACTATCAATCAACCAATCATTTTTCTTATTTCCTTGATTGACTGAGACTTTTCCTTTTTTCATTAGCACAATTCATAAATTTCTCAAGGTCAACCTTTTCAACACCACTACATGCAAAGACATTTATAGTATAGATATCACTAAGCTTGATCTTCTCAATAGTACAGTTATCATGAACATTACTCATAATATTTCTGGCATAAGTTTTTGCAAACGTATGACTTGCACAATTCTTACCTTTGGAGATATTTTCCTCCTTAAAAGTCATACTCTTATGTATCTCAATTTCCATAGATTTATCTTCATCACCAGACATGAAGTGTGAGCACCTACTATCAATGGTCCATTTGCCTTCTTTGAAACTTTGAGTAATTAGAGGTAACCCATCTCCTTGAGTAAATGAGATTTCATCCTTGATCATACTACTGTCATTTTTTTTATGTTATCTTCAACAAGATCATTAGAATTCGATATCATGTCTAAAGACTTTGGTTCATTTTCCATAGTTGCAACAAAAAATGTTCTTCACTTTTAACATTTAAAAATTCAACATCGGTGACTCCCTCATCATCAACAACATAATAACACTTATTCTCATCTTTATAATTATCAGAATTATGCTTATGGAATCTCTTTGGACATCTAGAGGCATAATATCCTATCTTTTTAAACCAAAAGCATTTAAAATGCATTTTTAATTTGTACTTATCAAATCCTTTTGATAGTATCCTTGCAACTAGTGCTTCCAATTATTGAAGCTCTCTTTCTTCTTCTATAAGCTATCTTATCTCTTTTTCATATTTAGATACTCTTATTGTAGATCCTTCAACTTGATCTGATATGTACATGTCTCTTCCTGATATAGTAGCTTTAAAGGTCGATTCAACTTTGGGAAAATAATCACTAAAATCACTCATTTCAAAAGTAGATAACTTCCCACCCAATGTATCTCTTGTCACAACAGAAATGGTTCTGATTTATTCAATAGCAGCAACTTTAATCTTGTATGCAGGAGGCAAAGATCTCAACACCCTTGAAGCAATCTCTCCTTCATCCACTACACCACCAAAAAATCTAATGCTGCAAACTAATTCATTTATATTCAACATATAAGAGCTAATGTTATCATATGCATACATTCTCAGAGATTCATACCTTACTTTTAGACTTTGTAACTTATCTTTTTGGACACATGTATCACCTTCATGGATATTCTCTATATTTTTCCATATCTCATGAGAATTCCCTAATTCCATTATATTTGTATACTCTGTATTTGACAGAGCACTTAACAATGCTTCCTTTGCTTTGATGTTGTACTCAAATTGGTTCTTCTCATCTAGTGTAGTCATAGATACATTTGTAAGAGGTGTGTAGGATTTATTTGTGATGGTCCAATATTCTTATTCAATGCACCTTAGATGAGTGATCATCCATACTTTTCATATAGGTTAGTTTGTTCATTCAAACCTTGGAATGTCCTTCTTGAAAGTTTCCATATTTAATCTCCCTCAAGCTATTAGGCTTTCATCAAGGGACCAAAGCTCTAATACCAATTGTTGATATTATGGAAATGAACATCTAAGAGGTGGGGGTGAATTAGTTGTTCCCAAACTTTAATCGTTGAAACCCTCAAACCACAAAACCCTCTAACTTGTGAACCCTTAGATGTGATCTGAATAAATAGAGTATGAAAAATACATGCATGTGGGTAAAAGGAAAAAGTAGTGTTGCACTTTAGGATAAATGAGATGTTTTGGCTAAACACTCATGGCATCCAAGTGGCACCACATAATGTTGATGTGGCAAGGTAAGTTCGGCCGAAACCAGTCCAACTGAACCAATTTTGGCTGAAAATCCATGAGTAAATATAAGAAAATATGTTAAATAGATGAATAATTGGTACAAATATATATAGGGGGTTTTGATCAAACCTATTCTGGCCAAAACTATTTATGTGGCATCCTAATTGGTATCCAAATCAACAAAAAATTTCAGAATTGCAAAACTTCTAAATTTTTCAAATGATTTCTCCATAAAAAATCAACTTTATGAAGAAACTAAAAATACCCTTTTTATAGAGCTCAGAGTTAAGAATATGCTCATATAATTTTTATTGTGTCTTGATTAGATGTAATATATTATAATTAAAAAATACTACAAGTAGGTATTTTAACATTCGAGAAGACCTTGATTTAGAAAAAGAAAAAAATAGCAAATCATATCAGAAAAATTTAGAAATTATATGGTTCACTAGAGGAGAGGGTCCTCTTCAATAATATATAATTTATTTTTTTATTAGTATATATTTTATAGGGATAATAAGGTGGGAGATGAAAACTGTCAATTTAAGGTAAGTCAAACATTGAATTATTATAACTAAGAAAATATACTTCGAAAATGAAAAATTATTTTTACATTTACTGGCTATACATTTCATCTAAAACATATTTTCAAATCAAAGGAAAAAAAATTATTTGCATATGGGTTTTTGGTGGGAGCTAGACTCCCTGATTTGTAGTATTTTTCAACAATTGAAAAATGAGCATTAAAAATTTAAAAACCATACCAATTCTTCTTGAAAAAAATCTCTAAAAATAATGAATGTCAGAATTATGTCTGCAATGTTTTTGAAAGAAAAATATGACGCTTTTCATATGTTTAAGTGATATAAGGAAAGATTTGAAAATGAGACTGGAAGATAATTGAAGTTTTTGAGATCTAATAGAGGATGAGAGTTTACTTCTGATGAGTTTACACTTTTCTGCAATGAACATGGAATAAAGAGACAAATGTTTGTACTGAGGACACCACTGCAGAATGGTATAGAAAAAAGGAGAAACAAATCCATTTTTTATTGTGCAAGAACACTGATGATTGAGAATGGTATTTCTCAAACATTTTGGAGAGAAGCAGTCAACACTATAGTTTATACACTAAACTAAGTACAACTAAAGAAAGGTACAAAAAAGACTCCATATGAGATTTGGTATGATCATAAACCAAATGTAAGTTATTTCAAAGTATTTTGAAGTAGGTGTTATATTCTAAAAGATGCAAGAGATGGAAATTTTGATTCTAAAGGAGATGAAGGAATATCCTTAGGATATTCTCCCAAAAGAAAAGCTTACAAATGTTTGAACAAGTCTACTAACAAAATTGTAAAAAGTGAAAATGTAAAAATTGATGAATTTGTAGAGAAAAATGCTGAGGAAAACAAGAAGGAACCCGAGGAATACCAAAGATTTGTATATGTTCAACCTGATATTCTTGATACCTTACCGAAAGCACAAATAAAAGAGGAAGCTGAACAGAGAGAACTACCACCGAATGATGAAAATTAAGAACTTCCACAACCTACCAAACTTGTGGCTAAGTATGTGAGAAGAAACCACTCACCGAGAAAGATCATTAGAGACAGGAATGTTGGAATTATGACAATAATCAAGGTAAGAGATAATACATACTTAATTTAATAATTAGAGCCAAGAAGAGTAAAAAATGCATTGGAGAATGAAGATTGGATTAAAGCTATGAAAGAAGAGATAGATCAGATTGAATAGAACAAAACATTTATTTTAGTATCGAGACCTAAAGATAAAAATGTTATTGGTACAAAGTGTATTTTTAGAAACAAACTAAATGAACATGGAGATGTAATCAGAAACAAAGAAAGACTAGTTTGCAAGGGGTATGCACAAGAAGAAGGTATTGATTAAGGTGAGACTTTTGCACCTGTTGGTAGATTAGGAGTTATAATTCTACAAGCATGTGCATCTTACAAAGGATTTAAAGTTTATCAAATGGATGTCAAGTCTGTATTTATTAATGGTATTCTTGAAGAATAAGTCTATATAGAACAACCTGAAGGTTTTTTTGAGAATACTAACAAGGACATGGTATGTAAAAAATACAAGGCACTATATGGTTTGAAACAAGCACCCCGAGCATGGTATGAAAGGTTACATTCATATATAATCAAGATTAGATTTCAAAGAACAAGTGACAATAGTAATGTGTATTTGAAATAAGATAGTAATAATAAAATTTTGATTGCTGAAATATTTGTTGGTGATAATTTTTTGGAGGAAATAACACATTATCCAGATCTTTTTCTAAAGAGATGAGAAATTAATTTGAGATGTCCATGATAGGGGAGATAAAATTATTTCTTGGACTACATATTCAACAAGTCAAGGATGGGTTCTACATTACACAATCAAAGTACATCAAGGAGATCCTAAAGACATTTGGTATGGAAGACTCAAGACTGGTTGAAACAATGATAGTTACTGGTTGCAAGTTATCAAAAGAAGATGAGTCAAAGGAAGTGAATGAGACATTATACCAATCAATGATTGGTAATTTACAATATGTTTTACATAGTAGACCCGATATTGCTCATGTAGTTGGTATTGTCGCAAGATTTTCTGTTAATCCAAAGGAATCACACTTGTCTACAATCAAAATAATATTTAGATATCTGAAAAGAATAGAAGACTTCAGTGTACTGTACAAGAAAGGAGGAGATTTTGAGTTGAAGGTCTACGTTGATGTTGATTGGGACAGAAACATTGATGATAGAAAAGGTACAAGTGAAGGATATTTCTTTTTAGGAGAAAGACTAGTGACATGGCTGAGTAAGAATCAAATTTATATATCACAATCTACTACCGAGGCTGAATATGTTGCTACAACTATGAATTGTACAAACATTGTATGGATCCAACAACTACTAGAAGGTGTGCAAGAGGAGATTACCGATCCATTTACTATTTTCTATGATAATACTAGTGCTATAAACATATCAAATAATTCAGTGATGCATTCTAAGACCAAGCACATTTCTATCAAGTATCATTACTTTAGAGAACAAGTTCAAGACATGCATGTGATGTTGGAGTATGTGAATTCAAAGGAGAAGTTAGCAGATATGTTTACCAAGACACTGCCAAAGGATGATTTTGAGAATCTTAGAGGTAAATTAGGGGTCCTACCCCTATCTTACATTCACTAAGGCTTTGTATGCCTATCTGGAGAGAAGCATGCTAGAGAACACAACTATCACAATGGAGGATAAAGTTGGGAGCTCAGTTCCAGGAACTAGAACAAGAAGTGGCCTCAAAAGGAAACTTCTACAAATGCCCAAGGAGCTAAAATATCTGAAAGAATCCATCAACATGATGGAAGATCTGCAAAAAGAGGCTGAGAAGGCCTTCGAAAGAAACAATTAGTGTCTCTTTCTTTTCTATTCTAGGAGTTTACTAAAAGATGTACTAGAAACTAATTTTTGGCTACTTTTTGTAACTCTTTTTGGGTTTCTTTTCAGGTTAGCTGGGTTCCTACATTTTGTTGTGTAGCAGGCTATCGATGTTTGTAAGGGTTGGTATTGTCTATCTTTTTATTAATCTATAAATGGTTTTGGGTTCCATTCAAAACCTCTATTTACCTTAATCAAAAACATTCACTAGAGCAAGATTCATGCTGCATCAATTTTAGGATTCAATAGAATATCTATTTTGTGAGTTTATGCTAGTTTTCACACTTTAGGTGATGCCTGAAGTTGTGTGAAAATTAATTCTACATTCAATGAGATATCAATACATGCAAGGTATAATTCACTGCATGAACAAGTTTTTAGGAGTATGCACCTTTGGCATTGTTGTCAAATAGGGAGTATGAGTGAGATTGATGATATAAGAACAGAAAGAGGGAGAATAAGTAATTAATGAATACAAGAGAAAAGAGAGAATGAGAAATGAACAAAGAGGGAGAAAAATATCAAATAGATAAGAGGGAGAAAAGACATAATAGAGATATCAAATTATGCCATCATCAATTGATAGTGTTTTCATCAATACCAAAGAGGGAGATTGTTACTCAATTGATGGTGATGATGATGAAGACCTAGATTAGAGGTATACAAGATTGTAGAAAGGACTAGATCAATTGTTATTTTGTCATTGATGTCAATAAAATTAATTTATGGTTCATATTGAATTGCCATATATTTTGGAGATGAGTTAATTGGGAAGATAAACCAGATTAGAAATTGATAATTTCACATTGATATAGTTGTTTTCTACTTTACATTTGAATTTATCATGTTGTTAAGAAGATTGAGAAATTTGGTAAAATGAAATTGTTTAGTTACCGAGTAGGATGAAGTCTATCGATAAAATGGATGTGTTTTTTGGTAAGAGACACCAAGACACCGAGAAAGCTAAGACACTGAGTTTAGTAGTTACCAAGAGAAACAATTGTTATAAACAAGGATTAGAACACATTTAATAGTGAGCCACAGTGATCTAGAAGATTCCAAGGATGAAGAATAATTTAGTTACAAGATCTATGCACAAGAAGATTCAAGCTAAAGATATATGGTAAAGATTAAGCGGAAAAATTTATGATAGTGATTCCAAGAAAAGTGCAAGTATCAAGGAGATGGGAAGAGGTTCACCGAGTAACAAATTCATTGAAATGGTTCATAAGGATGATTTGATGTCTGAGAGTGATTGAAGGTAAGCCTAATCAAGGATATTAAGAGGAGAAAACTAAGTCTATATAAATAATGAAATTTTATTATAGAGAGGCTGGTGAGTTGAAGTGTGGATATGCTACTGAGTGAAGTAGTGAAGAAAAAAAGGAGAAATGTAAGTCTAGAGTAGAGACATATGAAGTATTGATGCCAGTAGTCAAGAGATCATAAGGGATCTAATTAAGAAAGAGGTAGTTACAGTATTATATATTAAATTATATATTATTTCTTATTAATATTTGTAGCAGAGAAATCTCTTAACCGAGTGGAATTAATAGTCTTTTTGTGAAATCCTTTTGAAAGGTGACATTCTAAAAGAGTGTTAAAGCCCTTTAACCAAGCCAATGCCAATAGGGTGAAGATCTTAATAGATCTGAGGTAAATCCCCTAATAGTGTCACATTTAACAATGTGCATTGTAATCTTTAACATGATTATCTTTAATCGAGCATACTTTAGAAGAGTATTTTCATTTTGTGGGTGACAATTCCCATAGAGGTTTTTCCCAAATTGGGTTTCCTAGTTAAACACTGGTGTTATATGTGTTGCATGTTTATTGTTCATGATAGTTCAAAATATCTTTAGTTATTATTGATTTGGTTATTTTAGAAGTTTATCTTACCGAGTTGAATTGGATTTTAAGATTCACTATTTTCTCCTTCACCCCCCTCTTAGTAAACCAACAATTGGTATTAGAGATGAGTACTCTAAATAGATAAGTTTAAAATAATTAAGTTAAAGATCTGAAGATGTATAAGAGGGAGGAACCAAAGTTCAATAAGGATAACTTCTCTACAAAAAAACAAAATGAGGCTGCACTTATCTGGGATTGGAGAGTATGCATTATACTATCTTGACAATGAGTATTCACCACCAGCATTTGGGCCTATGACACTTGAGAAAATAAGAGAAAGACAAAATCACACACAAGTTATGATTGATATATCATCTTCTCTCACCAAACTAGGGTTCAATTGCCTTAAAGGATGTGATAAAACAAAACAAATGTGGGATAATATTGCATTGGTACATGGTGGAGATCAGCATGTTCAAAAGGCAAAAGCTGAAATTTTGAGAGGAAAATTTGATTCTATGAGAATGAAAGAAGGTGAAACTATCACACAATACAATGCAAGATTGAAGGAAATTTTGAATGCTATTAGAGGTGATAGAGGACATATTTAGGAAGAATATGTAACAAGAAAATTGTTGAGGAAATTGTTACCTATGTATGTCATCCGAGTATCTACAATACAAGAATTGAGATCCATTCCTCAGATGGTTGTTTCATTGGATGCTACAATTAGTAAGTTGATTTCTTTTGAGCTAAATGAATTTGATAATAGTTTACCTACCACTGGTAGGATTGATTCTGCCTTTAAATAATCTTTAAGATTGGAAGTTCTAGAGAGTCTAGATCTAGTGATGGTTATGCAAGTAGTGCTAGTGAAAGGTTTTACAGTTGCAAGAGTGAGTTAGAAGAACTATGTGATAAAGATGAAATAAATGAGAAAGAGTTTGAATCTCTACTAGCTAGAAGACTATAGAGAGGAAAATACAAGTACCAAGGTAAGATACCTTTGAAATGTTTTAAATGTAACAAGATTCGTCACATTGCTACTAGATGCCCTGACAATGACAATGATGAATAGAAAGACAACTGAAATGATAACAAAATAGAAAACAAATTCTAGAGACTCTAAGATTTCAATAACAAAGGTAAGAAGTCATGCCACATTGATAATGAAGGAATAACCGATGATGATACAAATGATGATGACGATGAAAAATTTATATATGTTTCTATCAAGGATAATTCTGATGGAGAAAAGAATGAACAAGAAAAATCCCTAATCTCACATGTAAGAAAGAATGATACTTGGATTATAGATAGTGGTTGTTCACACCATATGACTAGTGACACACTTAAGTTCATTACTATGGAAAAACATGATGGAGGGTATGTTAGATTTGGTAACGATGCCCCATATCCTGTGAAAGGTAAAGGTTCTATAATTATGTTGAAAAATACAATATTTGATGATGTCTATTGGGTTGAAGGACTAAAGTATAATCTATTGAGTGTGGCACAACTAAACAATATAGGACACCGACTAGAATTTTAGAATGGAAAGGTAAAAGTATTTGATTAGAATGGAAGATTTCCACTCGAGAACAATCTAAAGGTAACTAATTCTACCTTGATACATCCACTAAGAGTTGTCTATATGCTAAAGTTGAGGATGTATGGTTATGGAACAAGAGGTTATGTCGTGTGAATTTTGAAAAATTAATTAAAGTGAGAAAAAAGATTAGAGTTATAGGTCTACCGAGATTGGATAAACCTGAAAATGTCATGTGCAAAGGATGTCAAGTTGGTAAGATGAGAAAGTCGAGTTTTGCAAGAAAATCTTACATTACACAAGGTATTTTGGAATTAGTGCACACTGACCTCTATGAACCGATGAGAACATAGAGTTACTAGGGTCATATATATTTCATTCTATTTGTTAATGATTATTCAAGAATGATGTTTGTCATGTTATTAAAAGAAAAATTAGATGCTTTTCAAATGTTTAAGTGGTATAAGGAAAGAGTTGAAAAGGAGTCTGGAAGATAATTGAAAGTGTCTAAGATCTGATAGAGGAGGAGATTTTACTTCTCTTGAGTTTACACTTTTTTTAAATGAACATGGAATAAAGAGATAAATGTCTACACTAAGGACACCATAGTAAAATGGTATAGAAGAAAGGAGAAATAGATCCATTCTTGATTGTGCAAGAACACGGATGATTGAGAATAGTATTTCTCAAAATTTTTGGAGAGAAGCAGTCAACACTACAGTTTATACACTAAACTGAGTACAACTGAAGAAAGGTACAAACAAGACTCCATATGAGATTTGGTATGATCATAAACTAAATGTAAGTTATTTCAAAGTATTTGGAAGTACATGTTAGATTCTAAAAGATGCAAGAGATGGAAAGTTTGATTCTAAAGCAGATGAAAGAATATTCTTAGGATATTCTACCAAGATCAAAGTTTACAAATGTTTGAACATGTCTACCAACAAAATTGTAGAAAGTGCAAATGTAAGGATTGATTAATTTGTAGAGAAAATGACGAGGACAACAGGAAGGAACCCAAATAATAACAAAGATTTATATATATATTCAACCTGGTATTCATTGTACCTTATCAAAATCACAAACCAAGGAGGAATCTAAATAGATAGAACTACCACTGAATGATGAATATGAAGAACTTCCACCACCTTCTGAGCTTATTCTAGCTAAGTATGTGAGGAGACACTACTCACCAAGAAAGATTATTTGAGACAAGAATGATGGAATTATGAAAAGAAGAAAGGTAAGAGATAATACATGCTTAATTTGTGAATTAGATCCAAGAAGAGTAAAAGATGCATTAGAGAATGAAGATTGGATTAAATATATGAAAAAGAGGTAGATCAGATTGAAAAGAACAACACATTGAATTTAGTACCTAGACCTAAAGATAAAAATGTTATTGGTACAAACTATATTTTTAGAAACAAACTGAATGAACATGAATATGTAATTAGAAACAAAGAAAGACTAGTTTGAAAGGGGTATGCACAAGAAGAAGGTATTGATTATGATGAGACTTTTGTACCTGTTGCTAGATTAGGAGTTAGAATTATAGTAGCATATGCAGCTTACAAAGGATTTAAATTTTATCAAATGGTGTCAAGTCTGCATTTCTTAATTATATTCTTGAAGAAGAAGTCTATATAGAACAACCAAAAGGTTTTGTTGAGAATACTAACAAGGCCATTGTATGTAAACTGTACAAGGCACTATATGGTTTTAAACAAGCACCCTGAGCATGGTATGAAAGGTTATATTCATATCTAATAAAGATTGGATTTCAAAGAACAAGTGGAAATAGTAATGTATATCTAAAATGTGATAGTAATAATAATATTTATATTGCTGAAATATTTGTTGATGACATTATTTTTGGAGGAAATAACACATTATGTAGATCTTTTGTTGAAGAGATGAGAAAGGAATTTGAGATGTTCGATAGGGGACATAAAATTATTTCTTGGACTACAGATTCAATAAGTCAAGGATGGGATCTACATTACATAATCATAGTACATTGAGGATATCATAAAGACATTTGGTATAGAAGACTCAAGGCCCGTTGGAACACCGATGGTTACTAGTTGCAAGTTATCAAAAGCAGACAATTCAAAGGAAGTGAATGAGATACTCTACCAATCAATGATTGGTAAGTTAAAATGTGTTGTACATAGAAGACTTGATATTGCTCATGTAGTTGATATTTTTGCAAGATTTTCTACCAATCCAAAGGAATCATACATGTTGGTAGTCAAAATAATATTTAGTTATCTTAAAGGAACTGAAGACTTTGGTGTACTATACAAGAAAGGAGGAGATTTTTAGTTGAAGGTCTACACTGGTGATGATTGGGCTAGAAACATTGATGATAGAAAAATTAAAAGTGGGGGAGCTTTATTTTTAGGAGAAATACTAGTGACATGGCTGAGTAAGAAACATAGTTGTATATCACAATCTATTGTCGAACTTGAATATGTTGCTGCAGCTATGAATTGTGCAAACATTGTATGGATCAAACAGCTACTAGAAGGCATGCAAGAGGATATTACCAATCCAATTACTATTTTCTATGATAATACTAGTGTTATAAATATATCAAAAAATCTAGTGATGCATTCTAAGACCAGGCACATTTATATCAAGTATCATTACTTGAGAGAACAAGTTCAAGGCAAGCATGTGATGTTGGAGTACGTGAATTCAAAGGAGCAGTTAGAAGATATATTTAACAAGCCACCACCGAAGGATTCTTTTGATTATCTCAGAGGTAAATTAGGGGTCCTACCCCTATCCAACATTCACTAGAGAAAGATGCATATTGCATCAATTCTAGGATTCAATAAAATATCTATTTTGTAAGTTGATGCTAGTGTTCACACTTTAGGTGATGCCTGAAGTTGTGTGAAAATTAATTCTATATGAAATGAGATATCTATACATGCAAGGTATAATCTATTTCCTTAACAAGTTTTTAGGAGTATGCACATTTGGCATTGTTGTCAAAGAGGGAGTATGAGTGATTGATATAAGAACATAAAGAGGGAGAATAAGTAATTGATGAATACAAGAGAAAATAGAGAATGAGAAATGAACATAGAGGGAGAACAAGATCAAACAACTAAGAGGGAGAAAAGACAAAACAATGATATCAAAGTATGTCATCATCAATTGACAATGTTACCATCAATGCCAAAGAGGGATATTGTTACTCAATTGATGATGATGATGATGAAGACTAAGATTAGAGGTATACAAGATTGTACAAAGGATTAGATCAGTTGTTATTTTCTCATTAATGTCAAGAAATTTATTTCTAGTTCATATTAAATTGCCATATCTTTCAGAGATGAGTTAATTGGGTAGTTAATACAGATCAGACAATGATGAGTTCATATTAATATAGTTTTTTTCTACTTTACATTTGAAGTTATCAAGTTGGTAAGAAGATTGGGCAAGTCAGTAAAAGGAAACTATTTAGGTACCAAGCTAGATGAAGTTTTCTGGTAAAAGGAATGTGTTTATCAGTAAGAGACACCAAGACACCGAGTGAGCCAAGACACTGAGTTCAGAAGTTAGTTATTAAGTGGAACAATTGTTATAAACAAGGATAAGAATGAATTTAATGGTGAGCCAAAGTGATCTGGAAGATTCCAAGGATGAAGAAGAAGTTAGTTAAAAGATCTATGCATAGGAAAATTCAAGGTAAAGACCTATGGTAAAGATTAAGTAGTAAAAATGATAATAGTGACTCCAAGAAAAGTGCAAGTCCCAAGGAGATGGGAAGTGGTTCACCGAGTATCAAATTCATTGAATTAGTTTATAAGGGTGATCTGATGGTTAAGAGTGATTGAAGGAAAAACTACTTGTTAGCCCCATATAGACCCAAATTAAAAAATTCAGAATTTGGGTCTCCTCCATGCCAAGCATTTATCAAATGAACATTGTATGTATTAAGCATGAGTATTGAACCACTTTGAATCACTTTGAATCT